>BQKN01060144.1:8701-28262 GCA_022839385.1 Asparagus kiusianus
TGGTTGCCTATAAATAGGGGGGTTGTTCATTTGAAAAGGTTGGAAAAATTTGGAGAGGCGAAGCCCTGCAGGATTCGAGACTCAAATCTAAAAAAGATTCAAGCTTTGGGACTTTGAAGACTTGCTCATTCAGATCCGGTGCTCAGCGATCGTCAACGCCAAAAAAAGGCAGGTGTTCGAGAGGAATCGGATCTCAGATCTACGCAGGCATACTCCGGATCAAAGCTTGGTCTTTGATCCCGAGATTTGGGCGACTATTTCCTTGGTGAAATAATTCTCCCTGGCTATTATTTCCTTCGTGAAATAATACCCGTCGTACTGCGTAGATCCGACCGGATCTAGATCGCGCGGTGGTCAACGGATAAACCCCGGCGCAGGCAAACAACCCACGCAAGCGAGCGACCGAAAAACAGGAGCTCGTTATTTGTTCGGCAAAAGGAGAAAGTTATAATCTTTTTTTATTTTTCTTTGATTTTTCATTGTAACCGGATCTTATAAAAAGACCGGATCTTTGTAACTCAAAAAGTTGTTATCTAAGATGACAATGGAATCAACAATGAAGAAAGATACGATTTTCACCACGAACATCTGTGACTCGAATAGTGACGTTCATCATCTTCTCTCTATCCCAAGCCATGTGTGGGGACTTATGGGCAATTTTTGATGCCTACAGCTGTGTCACCGGTTGAATCATATACTCGGGGGTGGCGCGAGGCGGACGATTTCCACACAGACTCCTCATCCCTAGTGAGTGCGGCACACACCTTTTTCTTTGTTTCAGAGCAGGGCACGTACATTACCACTACGTACCACACCACCGGGTGGCTCGCCTGAATGCCAAGTCTTCCTCCGCAGTGAGCCACCGGTTCAGGTACAAGATACTATTATTACCGCCTGGACAATTAGGCATCCAACCCGTAGATATGCCTATAATTAGATGGAAGAACCGCCATAAAAATCTTCCTCGTGTATCATCTATAGCAGAACTATGAACGGGAGCTAGCAATCCGGACCGTATTGAAGAGGTTCTTAAGACACAACATGGAAGAGTCAAAATATTAAGAAGCAGGGTCTAAGAATGAAAAAGAGGATTTGTGAAGACATGCAGATTAGAAGCGTCTATCTCCAGTATGAGAAAGAAGAGTTTGATCCCTGCGTGTATTTTCACAAGTTGAAAGGATGTGCATACATTTATTTATTGTTTTATGTCGATGACATATTGGTTGCCTCTATTTCCAGATCTGCTATAGATGAGTTGAAGGCACAGCTTTCAAATGAGTTTGAGATAAAAGATTTGGGTGAGGTTAAGCGTATTTTAGGGATGAAGATCGACAGAGACAAAGAGAAAGCCATAAATTTTTTGACACAGGTGGCTTATTTGATGAAGGTTTTACAGTGATTTTATGTTAGCATGGATACAAAGCCAGTCAGTGTACATTTGAGACCCATTTGAAGCTTTCAGCTGACCTTTCATCAAAGACAGTTGAAGATAGAGAGTTGATGTCGAAGACTCCATATGCGAGCGAGGTTGGGAGCTTGATGTACACGATGGTATGTACGAGGCCGGATTTGTCACAAACGGTTAGCATAGTTTCGAGTGGATCATTGGAACGTCGTGAGATGGATTTTAAGGTACATTCAAGGTACGGTCAATTTTGGTTTATGTTTGAGCGGGACACTAGAAGTGGGCAGTTGTACATTGGCTATGTTGATTCGGATTATGCCGGGGATTTGGATAAGCGCAGGTTTACTACGGGGTATGTGTTCACTTTGACCCATGCGCCGGTGTGTTGGAAATGCACCTTATAGTCTATGGTGGATTTGTTGATGATGGAGGTAGAGTATATGACAATTACGAAGGTTGTGAAGAAGGCTATTTGACTTCGGGGACTTTTAGAGGAACTTGATATATTGCAGCGGTCCGTCACTATTCATTACGATAGCATGAGTGCTATCTATTTGGCAAAGAATCAGGTTTTTCATACAAGGACGAAACACATTGACGTTCGTTATCACTTCATTCAAGATGTTCTTGATGATGGCGATGTGGAGATTGTGAAGGTTCACACGAAGGATAATCCGGCGGATATGCTTACCAAGGTGGTTCCGAGCAACAAGTTTGATCATTGTCGAAACTTTTTACACATTCGTAATTGTTGAGGCTGTTGACGGCCATTTGGATGAACTACGAGCGGATTGATCTCTTGGGAGAGGGGGTACGTAGGCAGTCAATTTGATGCAGCCGGTTTTATGTGTTGATACTGACATTTGGAGATTGTTCGCATTCTCATTTGAGTTCTTGACTTGTTGTGGATTAAGTCCGTTGTCGTGGATTTATTACACTTCATACTGGATGTAACAAGAGGGACATTTTTTTGTTGGTATTGCTGTCGGCTCAGTTTTAAAAAACTTCGTCGAGGTGGAGAATTGTGGAGAAACTCAGAAAAATCCAGTTTTTCTGTCATAAGTCAACTCATGCACATGCATAAGTCGACTTATGGTAAGTTGACTTGTGTTTGTGCATGAGTCAACTTACGTTCTGTTATGGAATTATTGGTTTTGGTCACTGACAAGTCGACTAGACTTATCAGGACTGTTAAGTTGACTTATGTTCTGTTCTCCAGTTGTTGATTTTCGCTCTGCCAAGTCAATTTATGGAGCCTGTTAATTCCACTTATGGTAAGTCGACTTGTTCCCACTGATAAGTCGACTTATGATGGTTTTCAGGCTTGTTTTGGTTTCCTGTTTGGTTTGGGTTTCTGTTTTGATATAAATATGAACACAATTTTCTAGGGTTGATTAATCAGATATTTGAGATTGTACTGAGCACATTGAGAGGGAGAACTTGTGAGCAAGTTGAGAGATTTAGTTTAGGGTTTATTTCAGTGATTTTGTGAGATTGTAACCCTTTGTACTCTCATTGATTTAGTGGAATCTCTCTATCCTCTCCCCGTGGACGTAGGCAAATTGCCGAACCACGTATATCTCAATGTTTGGTTTAATTTGTCGTATTTTGGATTAGATTGTCCTCGTGTGTGGATTGACTCTCTTCTCTCGTGTTTACAAATTCATTCGGTAGGCGAGCACGCTTCTGTATAGGCGCACAACATTCTCTTCTCTCCTCTGCATATTATTTTCTTCTATATTTTTGGTTTTACTTTTTGGGCAACTTTCTTCATCTGAGCAGAAGCTTTGTTCTCTCACCCGAATACAAAGGTCGGCCGCTTCCAGGGGTTTTTACCGCTAAGGTAGATGATCATCTGCGTCAAGACGATAGGCGGGTCCTTAATCTTATATGGTAGTGATTACACGACTGCTCCCGTTCAGGCCAGATTTTATTATTTTATTTTATTCGGATTTATCTGCATGCTATAATTTTATTTGATATTTTTCTAACAATCTAGAAGATTAAGGATAATAAGTTAATTTATTAATTTATTAATATTGAAAAATCCAAAATAAAATAAATCTATAACTAATTGTTTTAATTGCTTTTACTTGCTGATAATTATCTTAAAATTACAAGTAAGGATTAAGATGGTACGGTTTTAACCTGTCTGCAGCATAAATGTTTCATGGGGTCATGTGGCTGTTGGGACATATGATTACTTGCTGTAATTAATCCGAAAATTACTGTTCATTAAAAAAATTTAATTCAGATTTATCGTTACTATTCATTACCATTACTGTTCATCCGAGATTAATGTTTATAATGACATTGATCTAATGTAAGCATAAGCAGTTTTTCTTACACTTTCATCCAACATAGTTTGGTGCATCCCATATATTTCTTTAGTTTTCACATTTACATTGTTGTAAGCTCTAATTGCTCACGCCTTGATCACTGGTTCTTTTAGTTTGGTTTTAAGAATCTTTATCACAGTGTATGTAGACGAATTCATTATCTCTTCTCTTATCCTGCATTTGACAAAATAAATGTTATTGTTCTTACAGTTTTAAATAAGTATGAATTCATCATATTTTTATAATAAAAAAGTAATATAAAATAAAATGAATTTAGTTATCGGATGAACATTTAAATTGTAAATATAGGTATATGCAACAACTTATAGAGAAATATTTATGTTGATTTGTTTCAGAGTTGTACAGGGAGTTCTTTGTAAGAAATCTAAGCACAAATCGAACATGACAAATATTTCTTTGCACAGTTTTGTTGAATTCTATAGAATATATGCGTTGATTATATATCACTTTTTGCAATGAATATATGAACACATGCATACGTTTTGAATCATGTTTAAATTGGTTTCATGAAAATTCAACTGCATCATAGGACATGAAAAACAAATTTAAAACAACAAGCCAGTCGAAAATGTATTCAGTATAAGGGAACCTATGCTACTAATATAAACTCAAGCTTGAATGTTTTAGAAGCTTCCAAACCATAAATGGTCCGCATAGTTTTCTTAGTGAACAAATTTAACCATCGTTTGAGCGCTTAAGATGTATATGTTGATGCTCGATATCAAACAAACTATTAATCTAGAAGAGGATTGTTGTGGGTGATGAAGGATGATGGAGTGTCCGTTCCCTTCTTCGACTTTATGCCTGATTCTTGAACAAGGGTCTGAAGTCCGCGCTGCACAGACAAAAAGAACTCATGAGAGAGTGGGGACCAGTTCCCCGTGGTTCCTCCAACAATCAAGTCAGTTGATAAACGTGAGCTTGAGTGGAGTTTAGAACTATGTGTTCTTATGTTATGTGCATTAGAGATGATCATCTCTCAGATTGGGTCCGGAAGAAGATTTAGATTGCTTTTTGCTTACCCCTTCTCCCCTTTCTTTGCTCCCTGGTGAATAGCCTCCATATATAGGATGGTTGTTCATGGTAGATTGGTTATTTCAGTCATACAGAATGGCGGTGACAAAGTGTGAGTTGGAAGGTGAGTCATCCCTCGTTTTACAGGTGTCGGCTAACGACTGGAGGGGAAGTCATCTCAGCATGGGAGATGGCATCCCCACGATGTCCGGGAAGTTACTTGTGAGCGTGGCAGAAGGCATGTGGGCATTTTGAGTCGTCCCTCGCTTTACAGGTGTCGGCTGGAGACTGGAGGGGAAATCACTTCAGCTCTGGAGA
The DNA here is from genome assembly GCA_022839385.1 of Asparagus kiusianus. Lineage (NCBI taxonomy): Eukaryota > Viridiplantae > Streptophyta > Magnoliopsida > Asparagales > Asparagaceae > Asparagus > Asparagus kiusianus. Next base: position 13,799 of record BQKN01060144.1, read on the forward strand.
GGATGTCTCCGCTTTTTCTGGGAAGTGATTGAGCTGACAAGTCGTAGAGACTTATTAGACTAAAATCTGGATAAGGCTTGTTCGAGGTGGATTGAGATGTCAACATTTGCTCTTGGGGAGAGGCTTGAGACCGGAGTCGAGTCCTCAACTTAGTCGATAGTAGGGAACTTTCTTTAAGTCGTTTCTGAGAAATGTCCAGTGAGTAGTCGAGTGCCCTAAATAGGGTCGTCCTTAATAATATGGTCGACCGTCATCGCCTTTCGCGTCGACTCAGGAGTGTCAGCTTGTTTTGACTAGTTGGAATATTATCTTGTCTGGGAGTTTAGGATCTCTCGTACCGGCTAGTATCGCCTCTTGTGTCAACACCATGGTGTTGGCTTGATGAGTAGGTGGGGCCGAGGCCTCTGCAATTGTGCCTTGGGTTTATCCCTGATAAAGTACCAATGTCTTGTAATCTAGCAATGATGGTCGAGTTGAACCGGAGGATTTGACCAAATGTTGTTCTTTGGGCTTACCTTGATAAAGAGCTAAGGTCTTGATATTCGACTGAGGAGTCGAATGCCTGGAACTCTTGAGAGTTGACAAGGACACTCTTTCCCCTAAGGCCGAGAGATGACTGTGGGAGTCGGCCAAAAGGTTGAGCTTGTTTTTCTTAGGACTCTTATCATATCATTTCACAAATACTGTATCTTGGGTGAGTGAACATCATAACAGTAGACAAAAGGAAGAATAAAAATTTTATGTTGTTTCATTTTTCTAGACTTTTAGTGTGTTGCTGACAACGATTAATAAGTGGAATTCAGGTTTGTATGGTCCAGTATAAACTTTCTTGTGATTTTTCTTGAATTTAAAACCAGAATCAGCAAGCCTGCCTTTGGGCTGCCAATAATATTGTACTCTATGCAATTGCAGCATTTACTTTGATCCTCCTATTAGTTATAATAGACCAGTATATGTGCAGATTCTAATATACATGTCAAGTCTTAAAACTAATGAATAGAATAAGTCGCCAGATTGGGGAATTAAATAATAAAATCATGTAGTAAAAGTCGCCCAAGCTACGACTCTTCATAGCCAGATTTTCATCACAGTTGTTCAAGTACCCTTTGCATGCATGGTATTGAATGATTATAGGGGTTGCTTCTGAAAAAGGATAAAGAGTTTTGAACATTTTTCATGTAAAATGGGTTCTTTTACATCGTTCTCATCACCTTTCAAATTAACATGGAAAATAAACATTGTGTTGTTCCATCTCAGAACTTCAAATTTCTTTGGTTTTGTTTTGAATGAACACTAGCTATTTCAAATTTCTTTGGTTTTGTTTTGAATGAACACTAGCTATTTAACACATTTAAAAAATTGCTAGTCATGTTTTCTTTGAAGTTCATGAAATAACACATGTTATTTTTTATGCTCATGGACCATGATCTTTTATGCTTACATGTTTAGTTTCTCTTGTTGCTAAATTGATTCCACTGTTAATTGAACACTAAAGGTTCTATTAGCACTATTGGGCATTAGTTCTTAAATTGACAACATATTGTGTTTCAAAGGAACCCGGATGTTATGATGGCTTATGAAGATATCTAAAATTGAAGCATATGAATAACTTTAGACATGACTGTTCATTATCTTGAAAGCACTTTGTTCAAGTTAGAAATACCTATCCTGCCAGTGATATTAAAAAAAGATTTCCCTAGCATGTTTTTCCCTTCATCCTCATAGTGGAAGATGATATGTTCATGAATATTTTTGAGTATTCAAACTATATACTTAGATATATGATCTCTAAAGTCATGTGGATTCTATTAGATAGTTAAGATGGTTGGTTGTGTTCTGATCCCAGAGTCAACTCTATATCCAGCTTAAATTGCTATAATCATATCATGGACACCTTGTGATTTTTGTTTTACCTATACCTCTTTTATTCTGTTGGTCACAAAATTCACATGATCACATCCGTTTCTTGCTATATAAAAGTCAGATGACTTTTCTTGGAAAATATTAATGTTGGAAGTTTTATAACATACATATTCTAATAAGATATAAATCTTACAACGCCTGATAAGCAAAGTTATGATCTTAGACTTTGAAAAGTCTGAGAAGAATCTTGCTGACCCTTTGACTAAGGATTTATCCAGGAGTGTGGTTCTGGATTCATCGAGAGAGATGAGGTTAAGCTCATAAATAAGGTCACTGACAGCGGGAACCCAACATTTATTTGGAGACGCAGTCCCAATGTAGGTTCAATATAGTAGAAACAAGCTGGACTAGTGACACTCATGTGGAGCATCGACTTAGATATATTTATATATCATTATGGTAGCATCTGCTACTTTCCCTTCTCTATGGTGATGATGCTCTTATGATACAGCTGGTTAGGTTGAGTTTTACTCTTAATAAGTCCAACATGTGTATTACGGAGGGTATGATATCCAGCTGTAGTACCCTTGGAGGACTTACTTACGTGAGAGGAACCGTGATGGCCGCGGTTAGGGGGAGTTGGGCTAACCCCTAGAAACTTTCATGAGTCGGTTTATTGTGAGCATGACCTTTAACGCTCAACCCGCTTTGCTCAATAGATGAAGACGTATTATGTGTGTTTTCATCAATACCAGGTTCAAGGGGCCTAATTTAAGGCCTAGTCCATTATATGTCCCTCAGGTAGCGATGATCTCACTAAGAAAAAGTTCAAAGCCGAAAGTTACCTCTACCGAATTCACGATACGAAAGGTTGCCAACTTATATTTGTTTGTGATTTATTGATTTATTTATTGATTTTGAGTTTTCAATCAATATTGCCTTTTTTTTTGGTGGGGGGGGGGGGGGGGGGGGGGGGGCTGTTGGATATTTTGTTGGAGAAAAGGTAATTTTACCTTCATGAATAGTCCCACATGGAATAGTGTTATGAATAGTAAGGGATTTAAATTTCTTCACCTCTTATTAGGCTTTGAGTAGTGTTTTGGGCTTTGTATTGTTTGGGTTTTGCATATCACACGAGAGCGCACGGTCATGTCACGCCTCGCCGCACGCCACGCCGACCGCACGCATTCTTTTTATTTCCTCAGAATTAATTTTACCATATTTTACATGTTTTTGCATGCGTAACGACTTTACAATTATGAGGAACGTTACAAAAATAATGGCTAACGTTTCGAATTTATTGGGGGGTTTGTAACGGCTATCTAAAAGCCTATACATACAGCCTTTCTCTTATTCGGAAAATAAAGCAATTCTCTTGTTTCTCTTCCCTCCTCTGCATATTATTTTTTTTTCTATATTTTTGGTTTTACTTTTTGGGCAACTTTCTTCATCTGAGCAGAGGCTTTGTTCTCTTGCCCGAGTACAGAGGTCGGCCGTTTCGGGAGGGTTTTGCCGCTAGGGGAGAGATGATCATCTGTGCCAGGACGATAGGCGGGTTCTTAATCTTCTAGGGCAATGATTACACAAATAATCCCGTTCAGACCAAATTTTATTGTTTTATTTTATTCGGATTTATCTGCATGCTATAATTTTATTTGATATTTTTTTCCAATAAGTTCAACATGGGTTCGTGCCATTAGCGCTAGCTATAGAGGCTTCGTATAAATTTTATATAATTTTTCGATGTCCCAATTACTTGCTATGAACTATTGTATAAATTCCTGGTTTGGGTGTTTTGTGCAAAGAGGCAAAACGAAAAGGGCTTGATCTTGTATCATATCGAACTGTATCGGCTTTTGTGCATAGGTATGGTTGAGCTCGTGAGTATGTCCAAAGGCCCAATTGGTTTCACCTGCGGCCCATGTGTACATAAATACAGACACATGTGATTTTGTTGCGCAAAAAAAAAAAAAAAAAAAAAAATCGTCCTCTCACCTGCTGCAAGACAATTGTCGTTAGATCCCAAAGGCAAATGCCACTTGTTCATCTCCCTTTTGATTCCAGGAGTTAATTATGTGCATTATACACATTTTTATTTATGAATTATGATGTTTAAACCCTCGAAATTCGTGCCAAATAATGTAGGGTTTATAGTTGATATTTCCATACGTTAATTAAAGCGTGATGATATCAGATTAAATAAGGTTTAAACCCTCGTGAACACGTGTGAGATATTGAAATCTGTTGAAACATGCAAGAAGCTGCATGAAAAACTAGTTTCTTATAATTGCATCGTTTTAGACTTGGTAAAATAGTTGAGAGAGTTTCAAATAGTCCCCTATACACGCTTGAAGACGTACAAGAAGATGGGAGGAAAAACAATAAAGAAATGAGGCAAAATAGATCAATTGACAGGAGCAGGGATCGACACGGTCGTCTACTCACTCATTGGGAAATTAAGGCGCCTAGTCAAGAAACAGAAGACATCTAAATGCGGTTGACAATTATCATACTTTCGGGTTTGTGTACAGAGACGTCAAGGTTGTTTTGTCAGACACCTGGTTTACCTTTTAAACGTCTGATTTGGTTCTGATTCAGTTTTGTATGTTTAATAGACTATAGTTTAATCTGTGGGACTATTTATTAGTTTCGAACTTGTTTAAGGACTATTTATTAGTTTCAAACTTGTTTAAGAGGGAATATGAGACAAATTGATAATGTAGGATATTTTGGCTCAATCTTGAATGATACTTGGTAATTGCTTTAACCTTATATCTTTTAGATATTCTTTCCAATCAATTGGTTTTTGACCATAATTGAATGATGGGACTATTTTTAGATTAGTTAAATATTAGGGAAAATTGTGTCGAGACCCTAAAAGTAGGGACTTCAAGTGACCAGGCCCATTGTATTTTGGCCCATGTGACTCAGCCTCAAAAAATACCATTTAATATTTCAATGCCCCTCCACGTCAGCAGTACAAAAAAAGAGAGTGTACTTTGGAAAAAAAACACAAAATTGCCCCGCCACTTATCTTCCCCAGATGCTTAGTCCCCAAAAACATAGAAAGTCGTGTCCATTAATGCGGTCTGACGGAAAAAATAGAGGGAAATTTTCCGCCTTTTTTGAACTCTATCATGAGCAATAACTCGTGTTAGTTCTAAGTTATTTAATGTTAGTTCTAACTTATTTCATGTTAGTTATAATTCATGTTAAAGCTAACTTTAAGTAGAACTAACATAAATATTTTAGGCTACTTGGTTTAGTGATAAAGCTTGGGAATTTGGAGAGGATGCTAGGAGTTCTAATCCTGCAGCTACAATATATATTTGAAGATCTTTGATTGGGTATTGGACCTTGGGGCTCTTGGGCTCTTATGTTAGTTCTAACCCACGGCATGTTAGTTCTAACTCACCGCACATTAGTTCTAGTTCCAATTCATGTTAGTTCTAGGCTCTTGGGCTCTTATGTTAATTTTAACTCACCGCTTGTTAGTTCTAGTTCTAATTCATGTTAGTACTAGGCTCTTAGGCTCTTATGTTAGTTCTAACCCACGACATGTTAGTTCTAACTCACCGCTTGTTAGTTCTAGTTCTAATTCATGTTAGTTCTAGGCTTTTGGGCTCTTATATTAGTTCTAACCAACGACATGTTAGTTCTAACTCACCACACATTAGTTCTAGTTCTAATTCATGTTAGTTCTTGGCTCTTGGGCTCTTATGTTAGTTCTAATCCACGACATGTTAGTTCTAACTCGCCCCTTGTTTGTTCTAACTCGACGCTTGTTAGTTCTAGTTTTAATTTATGTTAGGGAAAGTACCCTAGAGGGGGTGTGAATAGGGTTGCTAATCTTATTAGATATTAATGCCGATTAAAACTTATTAATAAATTATTCTTGCAAGATAGATATACAATGTGATATGAGCAAGAATGAGTAATATAAACAAAGTGCAATATCCTATCAATAAGATACACAATGAGATATATGCAAGGATAAGCAAAAACAAACGTGATAGGGCAATGTAAATAATAAGCAATGGCGAATAAAATAGACTAGTAATAGACACAAATGATACGCCAATGTAAACTCTAATACACAAAGATGATCACGGAGTTCGGACCTTCTGTCCTACGTCTCCGCTCCCCACTCCCGGAGAGAAATCCACTATCACAACCGGATTTTCTACGTTCACCCGAATAACGTTTACACCTTACAATTTGGTTTTTTAGTTTACCAAAAACTTTACACCTTACACAATTGCAAATACACTTCACACCTTCTAAGTGCTAGCCTAGCCCGTATCACCTTCCTCAAGTATTCAAAAATACCACCTCTCACTAGGCTTTACTACCGACCCCACTCCTTTTGGAACTGACCCTGTCTCTCACCAACCACTTCTCTCGGTATCCAAGTGTAATACAATATGCAACTCACAATGAAGCTTAAGTATAATAAAATGTTATCTAATATGGATGAGAACTCAATGTAAGCTCAATCTTATAAATCACAATCCCACAACCCAATATATGATGTATGAAATGCTACAAGCTCAAATAAGGTGTGTGTGTGTGATAAAATGAGTATAAATAAAATCTAACTCAATTAGCAAACTAACAATAATAAGAATATGAAAATCAATAATAAAATTGCTAGAGAAAAGAGTTAGAAAAACACAAACTTGAATTCCTCAATTGACGATGCAAGCTTCCTCTTTGTAAACACAAACACAAACTTGAGAAACAAACTTTTAAACTCTTAAAAACTCTTTTTAAAAACCCTCTTAGATAGATGTTCTTATGAGAACGATAGGGGTTTATATAGGATAAAAAACCAAGATAAAAAACCCAAGCAAAACCAGCAAAAATGATAAAATAACCAAGGCTGGAAATATAGTCGTTATGGTTTATCAGTCTACTGACGTAAATCATCAGTTGACTGATGAGCTGACCGTTGTAGGCATCAGCCAGCTCATCAGTCGACTGACTGTCTTTATTAGTCGACTAATGGATCATCAGTCGACTGGTCAGTCGACCAAAATAGAACATAAACTTTTGAAGATTGCAGACACATTCTTTAGTCGACTGATCACATTTATCAGTCGACTGATAACGTGATATCAGCCTGTTTTGAATAGTAAAAACCAACTTTGAAGAGTTTTAAAAAATAGTAAATAAATTTCAAAAAATATAAAACTTTGGAAAAAGTTTATAAACATGAATATGAACATGTTAGAAAAGGAATTTTTCAATTTGCTCTTATCATTTGTGAAATCTCAGAAATATTCAAAAACACTAAAATACATGTTTAATAAAACATGTGATTTTTGATTTTTGACTCAAAACAAGTTTTGAAAACTTATGAAATATTTATGTGGACATTATAAAATATTTTTATGATGTATATATAGTCCAAAACATATTAACATAGAATTTGCATAAAAGTACCTATGTTTTGAGAACGTCACAAATATATATGTGTGTGTGTATGTTTGAGCTTATAGAATTAACACACATTATATAAATCCTAAACTAATTTACCCAAACTTGATAGATCTTCATTGTAGCTTGTCTTGGTAAACATGGAAGAAGCTTGAACTTGGATCTTGACTAGTATGCATAGGCTTCATTCCACTATTCCGCCAATCCTTCATTTGATGTGATCGTGTAGGCTCAAACCATCCAACCTCCAACATGGATATTTGTGTAGATTACCTAACGAAACTAATGTAAACACTCGACACACATTGTTAGGATTTGTTTGTAATCATCAAAACAAGATTAAGGAGTAGACTTATAACCATGAGGCCAACAGTTAGTTCTAGGCTCTTGGGCTCATATTGTTAGTTCTAACCCACGACATGTTAGTTTTAACCTACAGCATGTTAGTTCTAACTTACTACTTGTTAGTTCTAGTTCTAATTCATGTTAGTTCTAGGCTCTTGGGCTCTTATGTTAGTTTTAACCCATGACATGTTAGTTCTAACTCACCGCTTGTTAGTTCTAGTTCTAATTCATGTTAGTTCTAGTTTCTTGGGCTCTTATGTTAGTTCTAAGCTACGGCATGTTAGTTCTGACCCACGGCATGTTGGTTCTAATTCATCGCTTGTTAGTTCTAGGTCTAATTCATGTTAGTTCTAGGCTCTTGGGCTCTTATGTTAGTTCTAACCCACGACATGTTAGTTCTAACCCATGGCATGTTAGTTCTAACTCACCGTTTGTTAGTTCTAGTTCTAATTCATGTTAGTTCTAGGCTATTGGGCTCTTATGTTAGTTCTAACCCACGACATATTAGAACTATCATGATATCCATTAGAACTAACACGAAATCCACTAGAACTAACAAAGATATTAGAACTAACATGATATCCATTAGAATTAACACGAAAAAAATTCTTCTTTTTTAAATATAATAATATTATACATAGCATAATTTTTGACCGAGAAGTTTACGTACCTAGGAATAATTGTTAGAACCAACGTCAATTTAACACCTCCTAAAATTTTCACATTTTTTCATCCAAACATCTCTCACAATTTGTACATACAGACCAATAATCTAAAACCAAAAACATCAAAAAACCCTCAAACTCCCAACTACTGCCAGCCCTTGTCGTTCTTCTTTTCCGGTCTCGCCATTCTACTGTTTGCCTTTGCATTTCCATAAGGGTTTGAGTGACTTCCTCCGTGCTGCCAACCCCAGATGAACCGTCTTTGTCCTTCAGCTAGCCGCGATGAACGACTTCGTAGTCGTTAACGGATTATGCTTCCCTGGACGATATTTTTTTGACGAAAAACCTAGCACTGTTGAAATCCGACGAGAAAATTAAAAATTTGAGAGTTTCGGTGGCTCCTAAGCGGTGGGGGGGGGGGGAGAGAGAGAGAGAGAGAGAGAGAGAGAGAGAGAGAGAGAGAGAGAGAGAGAGAGAGAGAGAGTACTTGAATAGGGAGGGGGCGCAGTAACCGAGTTCAGTCCTATTAATGGGGCAAGTTTGTAACTTCCACTAGGGTTTTTTGAAAACCGATACTTTAGGGCCTTATCACAAATACTGTGTGTATTTGGGGCTTATCCACATGGTGTAGAATACAAGGGGTCTCCTCACATGAAGTTTCTGCTTTTGGAGCCTGGACACATTTTTCCCTAAATATTAAGGCATATTTTTGACTTGACACATCAGTTGTTGTTTTAGTCGTTCGTAGGGACCTTCACATTTCTTCTTTAGGGAATTGACTTATCTTTCTCTACTGAATGTGTAGTAAACCCTTAGTAGTTGTTAGTTACTCAAAATTCTTTTTATAGAGTTTATTTTTACCATGTTAGTTTGTAAATAATGTTAGCCAAATATTTTAGGATAGTTAAAATCTTCTAATTAAGCTTACCATGTTAATTTTAACTTGGGAAAAATGTTTCTAGGCCCTAAAAAATAAAAAGCGTTGTGACCCAACCCCTCAATGTTTTTCCCATGTGCTTTAAGCCCAAAACCCACAAAACATGTGGTCTGACCCCTTTTCACACTCTCCCAGGAATTCATCCCAAGAAATTCCTAAAATACCCCTTCCCCTTTTCTTCTTCTTCTTCTTCTCCTCCTATGTGTCTTTCTCCTCCTCTCCCCTAACTGCTAATTTCTCATCTTCTTCTCTCCTCCTCCTTTCCCCTAACCCTACATTTCCCCGAAAACGATACCCCTTAACCCTTCCCCTAAAAACTAACGTGCCTCTCTCTCCCCTCTCTCTTCTCTCTCTTAGACTCAGGTAAGCTTAATAGAACCAAAAAAAAACCCTAGATTTGAACTCAACCCTCCACACGATCCCTCAAAAGTTGTTCATCGTCGGCATCCCTCGAATCCAACGGCAAAGGAGGTTCGTTGAGAATCATCCGCCGCCGCCTCTGCATCGTCGGCATCTTCGAATCATGTATAATTTCTTACTTCGATCAATTTTTTACATTATCTATTTAAATGCTTTGCATTGGTGTCAGGTTGTTGATGAAGCAAAATACGTGAATGCTACAAAAGCTGACCGCTTAAAGCAAACACAGGATCTTCATGTTAAATTGGAGGAATATTTTTCTTTAGAGCATAATCACTGAAAGGCCTTTGAAGAAGAGACTCAGTGTAGCATTAATGCGGTTCTTTTATCAGATGACAATAGAAGAACTGCTTTTCAGCTTGCCTATGATGAGGACCAACAGATGATTGTTGTAAGATGGAGCTGTCTTGATTTGGCTTTCTACATTTACTTCATTTATAGAATTCTTTCATGCTGGTTGGCATGGATATAAGATTTAACAGTTATGTATGGCTTCTCACCAGGAGAAGTGGATTCATATCTTCCGTGCTTTAGTTGATGAGAGAGGGCCATGGTCTTAATCATTTCCTAAAGACACACTGGAAACTTGATACGACGGAAGATTCTTGGCGGCGTAGAATAAAACTAAAGCGTAACTATAAATTTGATGAAAGGCTTCGTCACCCTCCAGTGAACAAGTCATCCAGTGAAACCAGCCCTATGGCAAGTGCAAGCCACTTGGGTGCTGGGGCCAGTGTTCCTGAGCAAATGAAACATATTCATGGGACTGAGATGTCATAAGAAGAAGCTTGAATTTGAAGGATAAATTGATTGAAAAGTACTATGAAACTGAGATGTCATGAGGTACTTTCCAAACTCAAACAAGAGTTTAAGTTGAATAAACAAGAACATGAAACTTGTTATTGCTTGGATGAGGTTGTGAAAATGAGAAGAGAAGAAATAAATTTGATGGGTGAGCTTGCAGAAGAAAAGATGAAGTTGTTAATTTTTATAATAGGACTATTTGTACTCTTTATTCTTGTGTAGTTTCTCCAGAATTGCTTGTAACGTGTCATGTTTTATTGTTCAGTTGATTATACTATGTGTTCTTGTGGTTTGGTTGTACTTAGATGAAAATTAATGAAATGTATTGCGTCTATTTAGTAATTAATTTTGATATAATTTATTGCGATTATATGTGAAATGTATTGTGATTATCATGTGAATATGTACAAGTTCATTCAAACAGAACTTGATGTGTATAATAAACTGAAGATTATATATAAATTATGTGTATCAAAATCTGAATATTATGGTACATAATATGTACATAATCTTAAGGTTATTGTGTATATAATATATACATATTGGTACTCATCATTTTGTGTAGACTGCGGGGGCATACTTGGTGTCATTTGTATGTTAACTCTCCTCATAACATGTTAACTCTCCTAATAACATGTTATCTGTCAGCTGAATATGTTAACCTTTACCAAAATATATTAACTATAATAGTTATATGTTGACTTTTAACTGAACGTGTTAACTTTCCTCCTAGTATGTTAAATTTCACTACTTTATGTTAACTTTCATCCAAACCTGTTAACTTTCACTACTTTATGTTAACTCGAGATATTTATGTTTCTGAATTTTGTTATATTGAGTCTAACTTCATTTGATAGTTGTTGCTTCTCAAATAGCCAAAGTAAGTGATTTATTTGCTTAATCATTATATTTACCTATGCTGCATCTAAACTTAATAAGCAACTCTTATATGACCCTCCCAGTTAGAAATTTTAGTTTATTTTTGCATTCCTCAAAGTTTGAACATGTCGTGCCATATTTATGGATTTCACTGAACTTGATTCAATTTTATTGATTCTTCATATTTATGGGGTTGGTACGAATCAAGTAACTACTTCCGATGCCGAGTCAGTGTCATTAGTATCAGGCTAGTAGTTGAACTTCTAATAGAAGGATGACAACAGAAGAATCAAGAGAGACATTTGATGAGGATGGGAGAAAGTTGTACTAAAAAGTGATTGGTTGAACCAAAACTTATGTGCATGTCTGTATTGTGTATATTAGTTTAATTGTGTAAACAGTTGATGTGGAATAGAAACAATGCAGCAATATGGACATTTATTGTTCTTATTGCATTTTTTGGTATTTTTGCCACCATATGTTTACGCTTTGTTTTATATTTAACAGGTTCAAATAGAAAGTTGACATTCAAGTAAACATGTAGCTTTTTATTTGCAGGTTCAAATAAAAAGCTACATGTATTTTCTAGTATTTTTGCCACCATATGTTTATGTTTTGTTTTGATACAATATATATTTAACATATATTTAACAGGTTCAAATAAAAAGCTTTTTATTTGAACCTGTTAAATATATGTTAAATATACAGCATAAGCTACTTCATATAATAGTGAAAGTTAACATATTATACTGAAAGTTAACATGTTTATAAGGAAGTTAACATATGCAAATGAAAGTTAATATATACAGCTGATAGTTAACATGTTCACATGAACGTTAGCATATAAACCTGAACGTTAACATATACATCTGAAAGTTAACATGTTCCGCTGAGAGTTAACGTGTTCAAGTGAAAGTTAACATATTCAAGTTGAAGTTAACATGTTCGGCTGAAAGTTAACATATATAGCAGAATATTAACATGTTCAGTTGAGAGTTAATGTTTTCAAGTGCAAGTTAACATATGCATGTTAAAGGCAACATGCTTGTCTGAAAGTTAATATATACATCTAAAAGTTAACATGTATTACTTGTAGTTAAATTTTTTAATCAAAAATTAATATGTTCAGCTAAAAGTTAACATCTTAACTTAAAAGTTAGCTAAAGTTAGTTGAATATATTAAATTTAATCTAAAAATGTTTACTTTAACCTGAACATGTTAACTTTTACGTGAGCATGTTAACTCTCATCTGTATGTGTTAACTTTCAAGTGTATATGTTAACTTTCAGGTGTATATGTTAATTTTCACGTGAACATGTTAATTGTCAGCTGTATATGTTAACTTTCTTATGAACATGTTATATTTCAGCTTTGCACGCTAACTATCACCTAAATATGTTAATTTGTCAGTTTCTTTATAACATGATAACATGCAACTGAATATGTTAACTTATCAAATGTACATGTTAAGTATTAGCTTTTCCTGTTAACATTCAACTGAATATATAGATTTTTATTTGAACCTGTTAAATATATGTTGTACCAAAACAAAACGTAAACATATGGTGGAAAAAATACCAGAAAATACAATAAGAACAATAAATGTCCATATTGCTGCATTGTTTGTCATCCACATCAACTGTTTACACAACTAACTAATATACACAATACATTATGACTTCATTCCATGCGACTTGAAACTCTATACCTCATGATATAACTCACGCAGTTACATATATCCGTACAATTTCCAGATCTATTACAAACAAATCCTAATGGGGTTAGAGTATCAAATAGATAACAAAACGTATATTTAACAGGGTTGTTAGCTACTAATAGTTGAACAAAACAATAGCATCTCATCCCACAACTTCTTCGCTGGACGGAGGAGATCCTCTCTGCAACAAGCTTCCATCAAGCAGTTGTAAGATGATATATTGGGAGCAAAACCATTCTTCCTCATATCCTTAAACACATCATAAGCTTCTCTCAACTTCCCTACTCTACACAAAAGTGACACTATCAAATTATATTGATCAACTCCAACAAAATAGCCCTTATCCAAAAGGGTTTTAAACAAATCCCAAACCTCATCGCCATTTCCAATCTCACGAAACTTTGCACTGATATGACCCAACAATGCAACACTTGGGAACCAATCCTTCTTAATCAAATACTTCAATAGGAACACTGCAGAGCCTGGATCAACGACAGAAATGGACCCAATTAAAGAATTGAGCACATCATCATCAATTGGGAAATCTCCATAAACAATAGCCTCACCCAATTCCCGTGCCTCAGAGATTCTCCTTTCCGATATCAACTAAAGAATGAACTCTCTGTAATCATTAATCCTTGGTGCAACCCCAAACTTTCTCTTCTGCTTCAATATTCTCCCGGCCTCCTCCACCCTATTCACTAACCTAAACCCTTCCAACACAATCCTATACGAAATAAAATCAGGTTTCCACCCAATCATCCTCAATTTCTCCAACGCAGCCCAAGCTTCTTCAATCTTGCTAGCTCGACAAAACCCATCAACAATCAAGGCAGCGGTCACCGACCCATTAATTGGAGAACCCATTTCTCTAACTTTTTCAACCAAAGAAAGAATCTTGTCTAGTTCTTCAAATCTACAGACGCCCTTGATGAAACAACCAAAACCAAACACCGGGTAGATTTCAATCGCGCGGGCCCCAACACCTTCGCCGAGATCATCTATGGCGGCGACGGTGAATTTGAACGCGATGGGACCCTCGTCAACCTCCACGTCGGCGCGGAGGGGAACAGGAGCTCGAGGACCTTGCTGAAGATGTGAGGGAGGCGGTGGAGGGTGGCGGAGGGAGGCTAAAGAAGTGAAGAAGAAGAAAGAAAGAAACAAAGGAAAAGCCCAAAAACTAAGAGGCTAAAGTGAAGAAGAAGAAGAAAGAAGAAGAAGAAGAAGAAGTGAAATGAGTTAAGGGCAGTTTTGAGTTTTGAATAAATATTTGTTACTGTGTTGTGTTGGAAATCTAAATAAGGGCTGAAACATAAGTGGATGTTGTATTGGGGGCTTTGTCACCCAAAAAATAATAAGGGGGGGCTAGTCACATCCTCTTTTTTTTGGGGGGG
>BQKN01060144.1:28362-52419 GCA_022839385.1 Asparagus kiusianus
TTTTTCCCTTTTAACTTTTGAGCTACACTAATTAAATAGGGATAATTGTATATTCCAACTCTATTTGGAATTATTTATTCATCATTGCCCTTTTCTAATATATAGCGTGATCTTTGGTATTAAATCCTCTTATTTCCTCAACAAAGTAAATTGTTTTAACAACTGAACTTTTGTTGTTATGCATTTGATTATTCGAAAGTGTCATAAGGAAAGACTTGACGCTTAAAATTTGATGAGGAATTTAATATGATTACAAGTAGTGCGACTCGAAAGAACACTTGTTTAACTGATTGTGTAGGAGTATTCCTTTGAGATATCTAAACTAAACTATGGAGTGTTTTTGTCACTCAAATAACACAACACATTAATATAAATTAATGAATATACTTGTAGAGAATTTAAATGACTTACAACGATCATTACAAGATGAATGGTGCTGAAAAATGACGATTGATACGATTTTTGTTTGTTAAACTGTTGTACATATATATGGGTTTAGTAACCTGTTCCTAGACTATGAGGTATGTAATCTCCTAGGTTAGGGGTTACATATGTAGATGCCGGGTGGTTAGCTAAATCATGATGTTGCTGATGATACATAACACCTAACTAGTTGTCTGGTTAGTGCTTTTGAAAATTGTGATTTAGTGCACAATTTTATATGTACAAAGAAAATAATTGAATAATCTCAAGGATGGGGGATAAGTAATAAGGTGAGTCTCATCTTAACGAGAGTTGATTGGACAGATAACTCCGAGGCGAGTTCCTATTTATGAGTTATGAGTTTGTTTATGTGTAACCACCTTAAGCGGTTAGGGTCAGTCATTACATTTTTAAGTAAGAACGTAACCAAATATCAATTTTAAATGATATATCTTCTACGCAGTTGCTATTTTACATTCACAAGTTTCAATTCACCATAAATATTTTGATTAAATAATATATTTAACTAAGGTAATTTTTGCAGAATCAATAATTATTTCTGCTCGATATGATGAAAATCCCTAAAGTATAACTTTATTAGAATGATATTCATGAGTAAATTATGAATTGTTCCTAAATTGGATTTAATTGTAAAGGGGATTTGCATATGCGAGTAAAACAAATAAGTTAGTGGGTTATGCTGCAAATAGGCCCATAGACTATAACCCAAAATTTAGGGGTTCCAGTTCTTTTCTAAGTACATATTCTTTTCGGGAGTAGGACTTCTACACGAAAGGAAGATTAGAGAGCGAAGATTCACAATAGGAGAACTCGATCTTCATCTGAAGAAAGGGTTCTATCAACCTAATTTTTCTTTATTTGGGGAATTATCTTTGTTATCTCTGTTAATCTTTACGTTTGGATCTATGAAAACCCCTAGAAATTCGTGCTAAATTTATGAGGGTTTAGTTGTAATGTTATTTCTATTGTTTTGGAGTAGTTGTGATGAGTTTAAATTAGGTTTACTCTAACATGGATGTTGAAAACATGAAAAGTTACATGGTTTTTTAAATAAAAATCCTAGTTCTCGTAGTTTTCTTGATGTTTAATCTTAGAGACATGGTAGAAACATGTCAAAAACATGCATGTATGTGTGTGTGTAACACACGTGCACGCACGCACATACACATATGTGTGTGTATGTGTTTTAATATTGTTTGCAAGAGTCACGAGAAGTTACTAGGTGAATTTGGCAGAACTAATGTCAAAGACAAACTTAACGCGTCAAAAAAAAAAAAAAAAAAATCTAGCAACGACTCTTGGATCATCAATATCCGTCTCCAAACCCTCGATTAACTAACAAATCAGTCTAGACCATTGATTTGGATTTAAAATAAATCTGAACCCACCAAACACAAAAAAAAAAAAATGCACACTGGACCTTTGTAGTCCCTACTTGAATTAAATTTTCACGTGGCAATCTCCTTGCTGTTGTTGACTTCACCCGCACGAAAAACAAGGCAAACAATCTAACTTCTTCGTTGGACTTGCCTAACACCCACGTGAACATTATTCTGCCTGATACAGTAATCCCTCCCCCCACAAAAATGTAGAGGTGGAAGTGAAAAAATAATTAATAAACAGTTTGGTTAATATTTGTTCAGATTTTCGATCATATTTGATCCGGTAATTCTTTTAATACTAAATCAATAAATTTTAGTATTTGAATTAGAAAATGTTATGGTGTTCCCAATTCGCCAAATTACAACCCATTGCCAAGCAACAGACAGATGTACTTCTGCATGTCATGCCCCAATCAAGTTGGCGGCCAAAGACCAGCGAGGATTCCGACTTGGCCGACTTGTCGAGTCGACATTCCTTAATATCGACTCGAAAGGTGGTACTAATCGACTCTCTTATCAAAGACGACTCACCATGAGCCCACTCGACCAGATGCCAAATGCTTCGCGAGGATGACTCTAAAGGCGTTACTTCTCGGCGAAGCTAAAGGACAACTTCTGCATCGAGCCTTGTAGACACTCAAAAATGCCAGAATGAAGACGAGAATCACACCTTGTTACAACAAACCTCGCAAGTGAAGATGAACATCATCCAGAGGTTCTCTCAAAAGCATCAAAACTCATTTTCAAAGATGAGGTTCGCTACGCAGCAAGGCTCAGCATCTAGACGAGGCTTGCTCTGTATCGAGGCTCGATATCAAGACGAGGCTCACCAAGCAACAAAGCTCGACATCAAATGAGGCTTGCCACACAGGAAGACTCAACATCAAAGACGAGGCTCGTCACACAACGAGGCTCGATATTAAGGACAAGGTTCACCAACACAGCAAAGCTCATCACCCATATTAAATCAGGTTGTAACAGCCACGAAGACCCAGTTAGCCACGTGGGCTAAATCTCAGGAGTAAGTTACGCCCATGATCCAACGATTGTAGCATGTCAGATACATGCTAAAAGTCTATAAATAGCCGTAAATAGTTATAAAAAAAGAAAAAAGGGGGGAGAAAAAGGAAGAGATCTGAAGCGAAGCTCTCGTGCACAAGCCTAAGACCCGAACTTTGGTCCCTACGGCCTAAGCCATTGTTAGAAGCTCTTGCGATTTGTTTCTAATCGTCAACGGGAAGCAATCTCGACTCAAGCATCGAGTGAAGCATCCTCTCACCACCTAGAACCCACCTTAATCAAAAGAGAAGTCAAATCAATCTTCTCTTCCTCTGTAATCGAGAGAGTGAGTGATTGTAAGGGGTTCTTACCAAGCGATGGAACCCATTCTTAAAATAAAAAATCAATCAACTTTAATTTTTTGACCCTACAGAAGATGACGACCATAGTAGGAGTAGCTATTCTTTTCGATGAACTGGTGGTGGCGCAATCAGATCAGATTATGGTGGGAACTAAGGTCAAAACTCTTATTATCGAGTTCGACCAATCCATGTATGAGGAGTTCCTCTCCTCTAGAACCTCGAGTCCCATGAAGGCACAGAAGTGCCGTAGAGTCTCTTATGAGACTTTAGCCCATGTGGCTTCTGATGATTCAACTCGAGTTAGTCTCGAGGAGAAATCTTTGCCTCAAAGAGGAGGCTCCGAAAACTAGCCGTTAGGCTAAGAAGTGGGTTATTAAACAACCTAACCGAGCTTCAGTTTCTACTAATCAACCTAGCCCAAAATCTAGCTATTGTTGTTGAACCTCGCCCAGTCTTGACTGAGGCAGGATAGGTTGTTGCTCCACTTTTGAGACGTGCATGACAACGTCGATGACAGAATCAAGCTCGCCGAAAGGCTCGAGCATTGGTCTCGTTTGATGGTTTCCACTATCGACCAAAAGGAGATCAATTCGAGGGTCGATTGGCTAAGGAACATTTAAATGACGAACCTCATCACCGTACCCAAACATGCTCAGTTAATGAACCTCGTTCCCATTGCGAAGTTTGACCAACCCTAGTGAGTATTCGAGCTAACCAAACTCAAGCTCGTCAAAAGAATGAATCTCGAGTTGATGGCCAAACAAAAAGGCGAGTGCATCAAGCTCATCCAACCAACCAACCTTGTCATGATGAAGTTTATACAGCTACCCAAGATCGTCAACCTCTATCATTTAGAGGGTCTCGCCTAGGTAAAACTAAATGGCTAGAATCGACTGGGGGTAGTTCCACCACGGATCTCCGTGACTACCTCACATGCAAACGTAGCATGAGTCAGATGCAATCTCATTGCTATTGTGAGAAACTTATTTTCGCAGTGCTTTACTGGTGCTCTTGTGGCGAATTGCTACATAAATCTATGGTTTTTGAAAGATTGTCGGAGCCATCGGCGATTTTGACACCTAGAAGAAGATGTTTTCGTCCCAAGAAACAAGTGTCTCAGAATCGTCATATTGAAATGATGATTAACATGGTTGGTAAATGCAAAGGCAAAGCTTTAACCGATTCCTCAGAATCCTTTGACCCTGAATTTTCCCTAGGGTTACGAGGAGCACTTATTGAAGGACAGGGCAATTTTCAACACACTCGTACTCATACCGGAGTAATGATTCCTATGGACTATCAACGGCTTTCTAGCATATCTGATGATGTCAATGAAGAACCTGAGAACTCTGCCATTGCAACATCACAGCCTTCTAGTACCGATCAAAGTGAACATGCGAATGCTCACATAGTGAGAAATGAAGAAGATATGGCAAGGAGACTATAAGAACAACAAACAGCTATCCTCCAACAACAAGAGTCTATCAGGCACATAGAAGCAATGATAGAGAAACTTGTTGGAGAAAAGAAAAAGAAGAAAGCCACCACTGAGGGCTCAAGATCAAGGCGTAGGCAACCTTCATCCGCTGCTGAAGAAACTAGCAATCGGAACCAAGAGGACGAGGAGGAAGAAATCTTCAAAATTCATTCTGAGTCATCCGAGGCTGAATCCAACCCTCGTACAAAAGAGTGAGACCATAAACTGGATGACTTCTAAAAATAACTGGATGCGTTAAAGCCGCAAGGAAACTTCAAGGAGCTTGGGGTGAGTAGGCTCTATCCTTCTGAATGGGATGTCATACCCTATCCTCCAAAATTCAAGCCATTCAATCTCGTGTAATTCGATGGCAAGGGTTCCCCTTCACAACATATCTATTATTTCTAGGCATAGACTGGACATATAATGGGCAGTGATCCTATCATGACTTGGTTATTTATTAGCATCCTCAAGGGGGTTGCTTTTGAATAGTTCAAAAGATTAGAGCCTGGGTCCATCAAATGTTGGAAGAACTTGGAGAGACTTTTCATGTCCAGATTCTTTGATGACGACGCAGAAGTGTCTATGGCCGCTCTCCTAGCCGGAAAACAAAAAAAGACGGAGTCTGTTAGTGACTTTGTCAAAAGATTCAGGAACCGATCACTACATTCTCATGATTAGGTCTTAGACGCTACACTCATTAAAATGTGCAGAAACGATCTCTCCATCAATGTACTTTCGAAGATGGGCGCAGTTGAAGCTCACACATGGAAAGACTTGGTGTGGCAGGGAGAACAGGTTGAGAATATGTGAAAGAGGATGGACGGTGAAGAACCTCACGAGTCTCGCCTAAGGAAAGGGGGTAACTAGAAGCAATCAAAAGGAAAGGACACATTAGTTATGGAAACCAATCCTTCCCCTAAGACCTTGCCTAAGCAAAAAAGCAATTCGTCTAATAGTCATCCTCCAAGGAGGTATGACTTCAAGGAGGACCAAGTCATCCTGATCTTCAAATCCTTGATGAAGATGAACAGGCTTATGCTCCCAGAAGCAAAAAAGCCTGAAGAAGTGTCGAAAACAAACGATCCTAACTACTGTATGTATCTTAGAATGGTGCCTCATCTGATGAAGGATAGCCATATCTTGAAAGACAATATACATATTTTATTGGAGGGAGGTGTTCAGACCCTCAGAGAAGATCAAAAGAAGGTATCCACAAATATGATTGCCTTGCAATTCGAAAATTTTGCTGAAGTCCAAGTCCAGGATGGTGTAAAACCAATTCCCTGGATAGAGACTCGGGTCATGAATCTTGACCCCCATCGACAGAAAGAGAAGGGTATGGTTCTCTACACCACTCCTAAAGGCGAAGTCATGTGGGACCACCCTGACCTACTAGCAGACGAACATTGGACTTCATCAAAGTTGAAATTCTGCAATGTTGTTTCTACTATCCCAGATGAGGAGGGGTGGGGGGGGGGTAGAAACTACTTCCCTCAGCAGCTTTGGGGAGGAGCAGTCAGCATTTGTCACGTAATCTGCACATGCACTAGGTAATAGGGGAGGAAAATAATTCTTAAAGAAGCACCCTGAAGAGGTAGTTGCATCATCAAAATCAACGAAGGAAGTAGCAAAAAAGATGCAGGTACTATCCAGTGATCCTAAGACAAAGGAACTTCGTTATAACAAGGCACTTAGGAAGGGTGCTCCCGAGACCTCGAAGAGCCCCTATCAGTTTGATGTTTTAGCTCAGCTATCTAACATCCCGATAAGAATTACTTTGTTCGAGCTCCTACGCCTCTCCCGGTCTACCAGGGAATCTTTGCGTGAAGCGTTAGAGGACAATAAGATATTTCTTGTTCATTTCCTGCCGAATCAAGTAGACACACCAGCAGGGATGTGCGCTCAATGCCACCAAGTCTTTAGGGGACCAATGCCTTGCATCACTTTCTCCCCAAAAGACATGCACGTGAAGAATCCGAAATACGATAGGCCCTTATACTTTACAGGATATATCGGTTCCATTCGGGTGGAACGAATTCAGGTGGACCCTGGGTTTGCTTTGAGCATCATACCATTGAGACTCATGCATCACCTTGGGATCCCATTTCATCACTTGTTAGCAACATGAACTGTGATTTATGGTTTCAATACTTCCAACACTCGTGCCCTTGGAAAGATTAAGCTCAAATGCCAAATGGGAGACTTAAGGATAGAGGTTACCTACTATGTCATCGATGTAGAGACATCCTACAATTTGTTACTGGGTCAACCTTGGATCCATGATAATTTGATTGTTCCATCTACTCTACATCAATGTATGAAGTATGTAGATGAGAGAGAAAATGTCAAAATAGTGGTCACGGAAAGGCAACCATTCAAAGGAGTGGAGAATTACTTTACCGATTCTATCCATTATCTTGATGGGGAGCCTATCGACGTATCACTTGTTGAGGACCTTGATAGCAGTAATGAGGCTGACACAGATTCTGATTGCGAGTAGGGATTTGTCTTTAATAACATTAAGCCCATCATAATCGGCTTTGATAGTCTTGATGTAAACAATGCTGAGGATGATGATGACGGGGTTATCTTTAATAATAATGATGATTTAGCTTACTTATCATGTAACCCTGATATGCCAGATATTAGCATTGATGCGATATCAGATCCCCTTCCACGACTGTATACTGAACCTGCTTTGCACATGCCAATCCAATTATCTTTTGTGACAAGTCGGTGGAAAGTCAAATTTTCACAAGCAGTCTTCGTAGTACCAGCCAAGAATAATGGTCAAAAAGACATTATTTTCAGGCAAACTGAAGGTCCAATATAAACCCTTTGGGAAGAATCTGAAAAAGAAGAAAGAGCCTCTCAATTCTCATACTTTGTGCCAATAGTACGACATCTTATGAGGAAAATGAGATACGACTTCGCCCGTAAAGAAGGTTTAAATTTTGGTAAAAGACGGAAGACACCTCCTAAACCTGCCTATGTTCCAGAAGGGAAACCTGACGATTACTATCACAAAACTTGCAAGGGATTGGGGTATGAATCACCACCTTTAACATGATGTTTCAGAGTCAACGAAGGGTCAGAGAATAACTCTATCAGCTCGCCCTCCAAGTGGAATTATTAGGATTCTGATACCAGTATAGGAGCAGTATTCAAAGCGCTCATGACCAATATGACCTCAGCCCTTCCAATTGAAAATCAAGAGGATGATCATTTACCTTTATTTGATGATCCACTGAGTTGACAGTTCGGCATGCAATAAGAATATCGTTTTGAGTAGCGTGAACCTCCTACGGATGATAAGGTAATTCAGGTGAACATGGGAGACGAGTCTAACCGAAAATCTATATTCATAAGTGACAACCTGTCATCTAAAGAGAAGGAAGACCTCATTATTCTAATGCGGGAATACATTAACGTTTTTGCCTAGAATTACGAGGATATGACTGGTCGTGATCCTCAAGTGACTATGTATCACCTTAATATTAAATTAGATGCTAAACATGTCAAACAACAACAACAACGATTCCGTCCCCAAATCATGGAAGCCATTGAAGTTGAGGTCAAGAAACTCATCGATTCAGGATTTATTCGTGAGGAGCAACATCCTGATTAGGTGGCCAATATCGTCCCTGTTCTAAAAAATAATGGGAAGATTCGAGTATGCATTGACTTTCTAGATTTAAACTCGGCATGTCCAAAAGATGACTTTCCATTACCTTTCACGGAGGTCATTATTGACAATACATGCGGGTTTGAAAGGATGTCCTTCATGGATGGATTCTCAGGGTACAACCAAATCAAGATATATCCTGATGATGAGAAGCATACTTCTTTCCGAACACCTTCAATAGTATACCGTTACACAGTAATGTCCTTCGGGTTGAAGAATGCTGGTGTTACATATCAACGTGCCATGACCACTATTTTCCAAGAACATTTTAGGAAGATTGTGGAATGTTATGTTAATGACCTAGTTGTCAAAAGTCGTGACAAGGGAGATCATTTACACGACTTAAAAATGATGTTCGATCTCATGAGGGTACATTAATTAAAGATGAACCCGACCAAATCATTCTTAGGAATGGCTAGCGATAATTTCCTTGGGTTCGTAGTTACAGCTAACAGAATTCGCCTTGACCCAGATAAAGTCAAAGCTATTCAAGAGCTTCCGCCTCCTAAAAACCTTAAAGAACTTCATGGTCTACAGGGGGGCTTAGCATACATCCGCAGGTTTATCTCTAACTTGTTGGGTAAATGCCAACCATTCTCAAAAATCATGAAGAAGGGTGTATCCTTCGTCTGGGATGAAGCTTGCCAAAAGGCATTCGAAGAGATTAAATCATATCTCTCTAATCTACTGGTGTTAGTCGCACCAAAATTAGGAAGGCCATTCCTGATCTACATTCGAGCCACAGAGCATGCCTTTAACAAGACTCTTAGCACAAGATGATGATAACGACCATGAACAAGCAGTCTATTACCTTAGTAGAACCCTATCGAGAGTTGAACATCATTATCCTCCCATTGAGAAGGAATGCTTGGCCCTAGTTTTCACAATCCAAAAGATGCGACGTTACCTGGTCGGACAAACAATATATGTCATCTTCAAGATCAACCCCATACGGGTATTTACGACACATCCCAGTGCATTAAACTGGAGACTTACAAGATGGGCATTGTTGCTGTCCCAATATGACATTCACTTCAAACCTCAAAAGGCAGTGAAGGGTTAGGCTATTTGTTATCTTATAGCTAACCATCAATTGGACGAGAAGGTTGACTTTTACCAAGATATGTCTGATGAGACGTATGAATCCAATATGGTGTCAAGAGAACAGGTATGACAATTATACTTTGATAGCACAGTAAGAGTAAGCTCTAGCAACCCTATTATTGTTAGGCTGGGGGTATTCTTAATTTCCCTTAAAAACCATATACTACCACGAGTAGTCTCTCAAACAGAACCATGTTCCAATAATATGGCCGAATATAATACTTTGCTGATCGACCTCAACATAACCAAGCAGCTAGGGGTAGAACACCTGGAGGCGTATGGTGATTCATAGCTCATTGTTAATCAACTAAAAGGAAAATATGAAGTTAGAAATAAAGATCTCGTTCCCTATCACACTGCAGCCATTACGCTGGCCAATTCCTTTAAAGGCTTCTACATTGATTATGTACCTCGCCTCAGAAATACATATGCCAACGCATTGGTATCACTTTAGCTACACTAGCTCTACCTGAAGGAGCTACCCAATAAGTCACTATAGTTAGCAGGCAGTTGTTCCGACCCAAGTACACACTGCAAATTAACACGGTTGACGAAGCACCAAAATCTCTTGAACCTAAAGATTGGTGTATGCGTCTAAAAATACCTGTAGATATCCGTACACAACTCGAGATAAAGAAAAGACGATGAACGTCATCATCCGAGTCAAGAAAGATTACCCGGGTGGCCCGCATGCTTGTCGATCAGCTCCAAGTACCCGCCGCGCTTGACGGTCAGTTCCAAGTGCCATAAAGAAGCTAACGAGCGCATGAAGTAAGTTAGTGAAGCATACAAGTTAACAAGATGACCAGATATGTAAACCGATAGAAAATACAAGTCTCAGAAAATCGCAAAGTGCCAATGAGTTCAGCCAAGGCCAAATTTCCCGCACTAACGCAGGACAGCGGCAGCTGACCCGCGCTGGCATGGGTCGGTCACAGCGCGGGTCAACCGCGACTGACCCGTGCCCCTACGGGTCAGTCATGGCTGACCCACGCCCCCCGCAGGTCAGTCATGGCTGACCCACGCCCCCTGTGGGTCAGCAGGACTTGCCGCGCAGCCCCGAGCTCCAAACGCGTTTTTGACGGGTCTTTTGCTATTTTCTCAGGATTTGTTCGTTCCTGAGTGTCTCAACTGATTGGATATCATCGACAAATATGATTAGACTGTTATTAACTGAAGATAGGGTCAAATCATTCATTCTTTTCTAAATACCCCTATCCGGTGCCCTATAAATACAAGCCCAGAGCCTCCATTCTCAAGGGATAGAATTATTATCAAGACGAGGAGGTGCTGCTGAACTTCAGAGCCAAGAGACATGAATTTCAGCAGGGGCTAG
This sequence comes from Asparagus kiusianus, assembly GCA_022839385.1. Lineage (NCBI taxonomy): Eukaryota > Viridiplantae > Streptophyta > Magnoliopsida > Asparagales > Asparagaceae > Asparagus > Asparagus kiusianus. The sequence continues at coordinate 39,155 of BQKN01060144.1, forward strand.
TGAGATCCCGGTGAACTTCGATATAAAGAAGGAGTCTTTCGAAGGATCTGAAGCCCGTTTCCACCTTTGCTTGAGATTAGGCTTGGTCTTAATCTCGAGAAGAGTACTGATTTCGCTTGGTCAATATCAGTACTTTAGCAAATACTTCCATGGTGAAGTAGGAGCTCTGATTAATTATTCTGTCAACCAGATCTGATCTGTAGGTGGTCCACGGATATTAACGTCCCTGGCACAGGCAAAGATCCTACGCAAATAGAGACTAATAAATAGGATCTGTGTGTTGTTTAAAAGAGATTGTAATCAGTTATTTCCATTGTGTAAAAGTCTTATAAAAAGACTAATTTTTTGTCGAGTTTATTGTAACGCCTGAAGTTGTAATAGATTCAATTACAATAAAGAAAATAATTTCTGACCCAAACACGCTAGCGACCATAGTGGGAGCCAACAGCTTCTCTGCAGAAGCTATCGTATCGCAACCTTAGATCCAGATCCCGATTGAAGAAGAGGTCAAGTACGAGTTCGACTAACAAAAGTTCGAGGAGTATCCGTCGTTTTCCTCCTCTAGATCCTCCTCTACACACAAGTGTAGGAAGATCAACGCGCCCGTTACTGTGGTAGCTGCACCTTACAACGCCCATCCAGCCTCTAACGAGGTCGGATCTGCAGATCTGGACTCTTCCTTAATCAAGGAGTTGAGTACTGAAGGCGTGCCAATCCTATCGAAGAGGGCACGTCAAAGGAAACGTTAACGCCTCGCGCGCTAATTCGCCAAGGCTTTGGAGCCTTTTGAGAAGATCTGTTACGATGCAAATCTGAAACTCAGAAGGCACCAAGTGTTCCAGCAGAGAGCAAACGACCCCTCCTCCAAATTATCAAAAAGTGAATGGATCCAAGTCAAAAGGACCCGTTCATCTCTTCATGAGCGAATTCATAAACGCCGTGCATTGCTTGCACATGTAAGAATCCTTATGGAAGAAGCCATAAAATTGCAGAAGGAAGAAGTGAAAAAGAAGCCACCAAGACTGCACAAAGTATGGAGGCCAAAGTCCAAGACGGCGGCCGAAAAGATCAAAAAATGCAGGACACACCCAGGTGACCCGCCCAGCCGCGGGTCACTCAAGTCTGACCCTCCAGCCACGGGTCACCAAGGTTTGACCCGTGCCAGGGCCAAGACAGGAGACATTCTGCACCCGTTTTCTAATTCCGTCGAGTTCCGCCCCTGCGCTGATTGATCTAATACTTCCAGTGAAGCCACGCAGTATTGTGAACTCATCCAGAGGCAAGAAAGCAATGGCAGATCGTCTGGGTCCTTTGCACAAGGATCGAGACAAAGTTTTGATCAAAGAGCACTTAGGTCTGGTGACTGAACCCCGAGCAACTCATCAAGCTAGGGGTCGCACTCGTCTGTACAACAAGTCTGAGCCTTCTTGTAAAAAGAAAACTTCTATAACCGACCGCCTAAGACTACGTGTCGAAGTCCGAGAGCCCGTTGAGGTCCTATGCTCACGAATGCGTAGCTCAAAACGTGCGACTCTTGAGAGCGCTAACAAGACGTTAAACCCCTAGAAGGAAATGTTTTCATCTGACGGTGATGACGTTATACCGGGAAAGTCGTGCCAATACACGATAGGTTGCTCCGATAATTATGCCGATGAGTTATACTATCGGGCTGGGGGTACGAACAGATCTGGAAAGAGAGATACCCGGGAGATGGATTTTCATTGTCCGTGTGCCAAACTCATCAGGGTAGTATTATCAACGTGAAGTTGCCCCAAGACCACTCCACAGAGGGTCTCAGTTTTCCAAAGGCTTTCCTCTGAAGCGTCGAAAACTAAGCAAAGGCGTTTCTGTAAGAAACAATCAGCCGTTCAAGATGGTGAACTTCCAGAACTCACAATTAACATGATTGATAAGGGAAAGTCGACTCGACCTTCTAGTTCTGACCCCCTCGTATCGTATTGTCTAACTCGGCTACGCGTAAGGACTACTAGACGTAGGGATTATCAGAGAATGTAGAGGGGATTATCCTCGGATGATGAAGCATTAGATGCCAACTCTGTAATCGCTTCTGAAAATACGGTATCTAGCCCAGAACAATCCCGCGACGCACTTATGATCAGCACCGAGCAAATGGCCAAAATCATCAAGGATGCTTTGGCTAAGCAAAAAGAGAACTTCAAGTTCGAATTGGAAATGGTCATGATGCGGGTGAAGGAAGAGCACGACCAACAGATTCGGGCTCTATCTAACCAATGTTAGCCAAGCAGCTAGCGATTTAGATGTGGACGAACACCTTAATATTGACAACCCTTCCATTGATAAAAATACTAGGGGTAGCCCCACTAAAGATAACGACGCTGGGGGTGGTCCTATCAAAGATGATAATATCGGGGGTGGTCCTACTAAAGACGAGGACGAGAAGATGAAAGACCTCGAAAGAAAAATTAACGCTCTGATGTCTACTCGAGAGGTGAAGAAGACCGGTATTCCGTGTCCCTATCCAAGAGAGTGGGAGTCGATCCCGTATCTAGCGAAGTTCAATCTGATCAACTTCACGCCGTTCGACGGGAAGAGCTCCCCTACTCAACACTTGATTTACTTCAAATCCCACTTGGGCATAATCTCCGATAATGAAGCCTTGATGGTTCGGTCATTCGTTGGCACCCTTCACGGACCTACCTTCGATTGGTAGCGTCATCTCAAGCCTGGAAGCATCAACAGCTGGGATGACATGGAGATCTCATTCCTCGGTAATTTCTTTAATGATGACGCCAAGGTATCCATCAGGACACTCTTTGAGGAGAAACAGGAAGACGAAGAGACGGTCGACGACTTCATCAAGCGCTTCCGAAATAAGACGATGAATTGTCGAGATCCAGTCACAGAGGACTTCATCCTCCAAACCTGTCATAACAATCTATCCATTCATATTTTGAAAGTTATGGGAGTAGCACCATCCAACACCTAAAAAGAGTTGAAGGTGCGCGAAGAGCAGGCCGAATGCTTCCTCAGAAGGAAGAAAGCCGAAAGAAGCTAACTGATGGCTAACCCTCCGAACTCAAGCTTCGTCTCCCATGGTAAGGGGAAGGCACCTACATTAGTTGTTAACGTTAATCAGATGTCACAACAACAACCCCGAAGATAGTAAAAGACTTCGGATCCGAGACTCTAAAAAAGTACTCCTTCAAGGACGAAAATGTTCCAGCTATTTTCAAATCCCTCCTTAAGAACAATAAGATCAAGCTCCCACCTATCGTAAATCAGGAGGAAGCTGACAATACTCAGATCCAAAGTACTGTACGTACCACAGGAGAATCCTTCATCCTACCAAGGCTTGTTTTGCTCTAAAAAATAGCATCCAAACCTTGGTTGAAGCTGGCGTCATAACGTTAAATTAAGCCGAATGAAGACTTCGACAAGTATAAGAGTATAAACTGCTCTTTCTGACACTTCGAAGAGTATACGAGTATAAACTGCTTCTCAATACTCCAACATGTATATGAGTCTAAACTGTTTCCTTTTTTCATGGGAAGTTCCTGGAAAGTGCCATGCCTGGTATTCTTAAGGATAACTCGGTCATCCAACTAAGTACAATATTAGACCCGGTTTCGCAAAGGAAGCTGGGGGTGGATGATTCATGTAACGCAAAGTTTCCAAAAAATGCTATATGGTGTATTCTTAGGGATAACCCGATCACTATAAAGAAGTGATAAATGAGAAACTACCACTCGGACTCCGAATGTTTAAGGGTGAAACACATCTCATTGTCGGGATCAATTTCACCAACTTCCAAGCACTCTTTTACTGATGTGAGATTTGATCACTTTGTTGGATCGATCTTCCCTCACAAAAAACTCCCACTGGTGTTGACGATTTACAATCTTCCACCATAAAATCCTTCACTGATCAAATTAATTAACGGTGGGTCTACTAAAATTCTTCCTGGTTTAATCCACTCAAAAACCCGTTGTGTCTGTGCACTCAATACTCCCACTATTAGAGTCCAGATATAATGCTTAGAATTTTAGTCTACTAATCTTTGACAATTGTTAAACCCCTTCGTGTTAAGTTCTTATCACTTGACACCGAGAACCCCCACTAAGTAGTCGGTACAAGTCAACACTCCTACTATGATTTGTACTCCCACTCCCACTGCCTATCTGATCAAACCTTCCTACAGTTAGGGTGACAACCAAAATCCCCTCTCGATTCCACCAATGAACGAGAGGTCCATGAATCGAGTGGTCAAACTTTCCAAAAGTTAGGACCATAACCAAAATCCCCTCTCGACTCTTTCTATGAACGAGAGGTCCATAAATTGAATGATCAAATCTTTAAACAGTTAGGATCATCTCAAACCCCCATTTAGTCAAACCTTCCTACAGTTAGGGCCAAAACCAAAATTCCCTCTCGATTCTTTTCATGAATGAGAGGTCCACTTTCAAATCGAGTGATCAAACCTTCCTACAGTTAGGGTCGCCTCAATCTCCCACTTGGTCAAACCTTCCTATAGTTAGGGCTAAAACAACAATTCACTCTCGATAAACGAGAAATTTACCTTTAGTTCGGTAATCAAACCTTCCGACAGTTAGGATTATTCGAATCTTTTCGATTCTTGGAGTGGAGATCTCACTCTTAGTTTTACTTTCCCGGATTCTTGAAGTAAAAACCCTACTTTGAGTTTCTTTTGTAACTGGAGATAGAATATAAAATTCTTCCTTTTTAATATCGGGTTTGTCTTTGCCCCAAGAGAAGACACCATCCTTCAACTCTAAAATCCATGCTTCACACGCATGAGTAATTTTATCCCGAATCCTAAGTAGAGATAAGTCTACGCCTAACATGCGTTGCCGGTTAAGTCTTTCACCGATTAAAGAAGACACTAGAATCTAAGTCTGGGGACTTTTATCCCAAATCCTAAGAAGGGATAACTCAGCGCCTAACACACGTTGCCGGGTAGTCTATTCCCGTAAGAAAGACAAAGTCTGCGTATTCAATATCGTAGCACTAAGAGAGTTAACTCTCTTAGCACAATGTTACATGTGAAAATGGGTTTAGACAATTCACATACTAGTCCGATTCAAATGGTAAACAGTAAAGGCACATCAAACCCATTGAAGGTTGAGGGTTTGCCAAAAATCCTAAAGTTTACACCTAACACACATCACCGTTTAGTCTTTTCACGTGAGAAAGACAAAGTCTACGTATTCAATATCGTAGCACTAAGAGAGTTAACTCTCTTACCACAACGTTACATGCAGAATAGACTTAAACAATCTGTATGCTAGCCCGACTCAAACGGTAGTCGGTAAAGCCTCATCAAACCTGTTGATGGCTGAGGGTTTACCAAAAATCCTATATATGTGAAAGTCACTGACACATCAGCTTCATTAGTTGGTTTCGTGACTTGAGCATTCAATAACTTCGGGATAATATCCATATCTGCAGAGAAAACAATTTTAATAGTTGGTCCTACAGCCCGAAATTTAGGATCGTTACGCTCTAATGCCTTACGAGCTTAAACTGTGTAGACTCCAGCAAACGTACAAGTATAAACTGTATTAACGCTGGTCAATACGTTACAACAAAAGCCAATACCGGACAACGCGTTACAGTAAATGTCGATGTCGGTCAGTGCATCGATAATTTTGCCAAAATCAGGCTAAGAAAAAATTCCAGGTCAAAGGATGATTGCAGGGAGTTCAATCACATTCAGATACTAATTCTCGACAAAGATGATCAGGTTAATGTCAACTCAACAATACGAGCTAAGTTTACAAACTTACGTATCAACTTCAGTTTAAGATTTCGACAACGATCAGACGATAAATGCAGTACTAGAAGAACTTCACCTATTCGACAAAAAATACTAAATAGACTGGAGGCTAAAGAAGTCAAGAATTGAGGCAATTCATAGGTCCTTTTTGTAGGCATCGAAAATTGACCATAGGTCTCAACGAACGGCTCGGTGCTAAGAAAAGATGATGAATGTCACTATCCAATTCACAGAAACTTGATTGACGTCGACGAACGCCTAAGTGGATCGACGAACTACGTGAAGTAACGGAATTTTAGAATAACAAGGATACGAACTGATCGGGAACCTCGTGTCGTACACAAACGGCAAAATATCCTTCGTGTCTCATTTATTCTATAGATGATCTTATCATTAGAGCTTATAGAACTCCTCGTCGGCTTTCCAACGCACTTTGAATTGTTCAAATCCGAGTTCGGATGAAGAAGTTACGGCGGAAACGGACAAGTATACAAAACGGAACGTCTCAGCCTGAGTTGAGACACCCCGAGGTGTCTCGGCACAAACGAGACACCCCAAGGTGTCTCGGCCAAGGCTGGGCCGAGACACCCAAGGGTGTCTCGGCTCAGGCCGAGACACCCAAAGGTGTCTCGGCTCAGGCCGAGACACCCAAAGGTGTCTCGGCCTCGCTAAGACACCCTGGGGTGTCTCCAGCCCCAAATATGGCCCGTTATGCGGTTTTAACCGCCCGGATCTCCTTGAAGCCTATAAATACAGCCCCTGAAGCCTTATTTTTTTAGATCTGGATTTCTCGAGTGTTGGCGAAGCCCTGCCGAATTGAGGAGTGAAGATCCACGAATTTCAGAGAGGAGGAGGAGAGATCGGGTCGAGTTCGTCGGCATAAAGAAGAGGAACTCATCAGATCTACAACGCCCGTGTTCGTCCCTTAAGATTACCCCGTTGTGGTGATCTTAAGAAGAGCAATTATCTCGCTGTTACCGAGATAAGCGCTACAGTTTCTTGATTCCTTCGCGAATCAACGAAGCTCTGCCCAATTTTTTAGCAATCAGATCTGATCAACGGCGGTCCACGGATATCAACATCCCCGTCACAGGCCAAGATCCCACACAGGAAGATCCCCGTCACAGGCCAAGAGTAAATCTCCTCCTCCTCCTCCAGATCTGTTCCTCCTCATAAGCGCAGGAAGATCTCCTCCTCCCAAAAGGTCCGCCGGTCTCCAGATCTGAAGACCCAAGAAGTCGATCTCCCCATAGTCGATGCTACAGTTGCACCTTGCAATGATCCGCCGGCATCCAATGAGACCAGATCTGTAGATCTGAACTCCTTCGCGATCAAGGAGCCGACTGCTGAAGGTGCGTCAACTCTATCAAAGAGAGCACGTCAAAGGAAACGCCAACGCCTCGCGTGCCAATTTGCCAAGGCTTCGGATAAGGTAGATGGACTCCGTTACCAAGCAGATCTGGAATTCAGAAAGTGTCAAATGGTTAATCTGTCGCCACGACCAGCATCGGGATCCTCCTCCCAACCTCCGATTAACGGATGGGTTCGTGTCAAACGAACCCACTCTACTCTCGAGGAGCGAATCCAGAAGCGTTACGCCTTGCTTGCGCATGCCCGGACCCTTGTGCGAAAAGCACAGGAAATGCAAAAGGACGAGGCAGTTAAGAGATCACTGAGACCCAAACAAGTTTGGATACCAAAAGCCAAATCAGCGCTTAAGGCAAAAGCAGGCGACGTTGCTCTCCAGCCTTCGTTAACTCCAGATCCTGATCCCGCACCATCGGTGAAGCCCTATGACAGCGTGGATCTCCCCAAATCTATGGTCCCATTGAAGGATCGCATCGGTTCTCTACCCGAGGATCGAGGAAAAGTGCCCGTTAAGGAAAGCTTGAGACCGTTGAAGGAGCTTCGAGCAAACATCCGGACTGGGGGTCGTACGCGACCTCCTAACAAATTAATTTCTACAACGACCCGCTTGGGGGTGCGTACAGAAAACCGGGAGCCCGTTAAGGTTTCAACCTCACAAAGGTGTGATTCCAAGCGTATGACTCCTGTAGACGCCAACAAGGTGATGTTTACTCAGATGAAAACACGACAGACAGAAGAATACGTTATACCTGAGAATTCATGTAAACAGCCGATAGGTTGCTCTAACTGTAACGTCGATGAGTTGTACTATCGGGCTGGGGGTACGAATAAATCTCGAAGGAGAAGTACCCGGGAAGCGGACTCTCACTGTCCATGTACCAAAATTATCAGGGCAGTATTATCAGCATGTAGCTGCCCCAAGACCGCTTCACGGAGGGTCTCGATATTCGAGAGTATCTCCCCAGAAGCATTGAAACCCAAATCAAGGCGTTTTAGCAGGAGGCGATCAGCCAATCGAGATGACGAACTCCCAGCACTCACCATCAATATGGTCGATAAGGGAAGTCTCCGATTACTTCTAACCCTGATTTTTCCCTAGGAAAGAGAGTTAACTCGAGGATAGCCCAACTAATGTCTCGGCTTCAATTAGAAGCCGTCGGGCCTGAACAATCCGTAGTCATCGCCAGCGTGACTGATAAGAGGAAATCTACCCAACCTTCTGATTTGGACCCCCTCATGTCACATCGTCTAACTTGGCTACGTGCAGGGACTACTAGACGTAGAGACTATTTGAGGATGACCAGAGGACTATCCTCGGACGATGAAGCGTCAGACGCTTGCTCGGCAGTCGCTTCAGAAACCACCGTATCCAGTCCCGGACAATCTCGTGAGGTGTTTATGATCAACACCGATGAAGTAGCCAAAATGGTTGAGGATGCTTTAGCTAAGCAGAAAGAAGCATTCAAGATCGAAGTGGAAATAGCTATGCAGGAGATGAGACAAATGCACGACCAACAAATCCGAGCTTTATCGAATCAGCTAGGTGAGTCCATCCGTCGCAGCACTGCTAACCAAGCAGGTAGCAATTCAGATATGGATAAACACAACGCTGGGGGTGGTCCCACTAAAAATAAGATGTTGGGGGTGGACCCACCAATGATGATAACACTGGGGGTGGCCGTATTATTCCTCTCAAAAATTGTCTAAAACAGGATATAGATGAGGACGAAAAGATGAAGGACCTCGAGAGCAAAATTAACGCTTTAATGTCTGCTCAAGAGGTAAAGAAGACTGGTATTCCGTGTCCATACCCGAAAGAGTGGGATTCGATCCCGTATCCGGCGAAGTTCAACCTGATCAACTTCACGCCGTTCGACGGGAAGGGCTCGCCCACTCAGCATCTAATCTACTTTAAGTCCCACTTGGGCATGATTTCTGGCAACGATCCCTTGATGGTTCGGTCATTCGTTTGCACCCTTCGTGGGCCTTCCTTCGATTGATACCGCCGTCTCAAGCCCAGAAGCGTCAACAGCTGGGAGGACCTGGAGAGCATGTTCCTCGCTCATTTCTTCAATGATGACATCGAAGTGTCGATCATGACACTCTTCGATGAGAAACAAAAAGACGGAGAGTCGGTGGATACCTTCATCAAACGCTTCCGCAATCAGGCAATGGACTGCAAGGATCCCGTCACGGAGGAATTCGTTTTGCAAACCTGTCATAACAACTTGTCCATTAATATCTTGGACGTTATGGGAGTAGAGCCGCTCAATACCTTGAAAGATTTGAAGGTGCGCGGCGAGCAGGCCGAACGTTTCCTCAAAAGGAGGAAGGTCGAAAGAAGCCAAGTGATGGCTAACCCTCTGAATCCGAGTCTCGTTTCCCATGAAGAAGGGAAGGCACCTACAACAGTTGTTAACGTTAATTAGACGTCGCAATAGCAGCCTCGAAGACAGCAGAAGACTTCGGATCTGAGGCTCCAAAAAGAGTACTCATTCAAGGACGAAGACGTTCCAGCCATATTCGAGACCCTTCTCGAAAATAACAAGATCAAGCTGCCACCCGTCACGAATCAAGAGGAAGCTGACAATACTACGGATCCGAAGTACTACGCGTACCACAGGAGGATCCTTCATCCTACCAAGGCCTGCTTTACTTTAAAGAATAGCATCCGGACCTTGGTGGAAGCCGGCGTCATAACGCTAGGGTAAGCCAATTGAAAACGGCAAGACTCCGACAAGTATAAGAGTATAAACTGCTTCTTAACACTCCGAAGAGTATACGAGTATAAATTGCTTCTCAATCCTCCGACCGGTATAAGAGGTTAAACTGCTCCCTGATACTCCAATAGGTATATGAGTCTAAACTGTTTCCTACCGTTGACAGGAAGCTCCTGGAGAATTTTATACGTAATATTCTTAAGGATAACCCGATCATGCAACCAAATGTAATGATAAACCCAGTTTCGCGAGGAAGCTGGGGGTGGATGATTCATGTAACGGGAAGTTCCCGAAAGAATGTTACATGTAATTTTCTTAGGGATAACCTGATCATTACAACTTAGCTGATAAACACTAAACCCCCACTGTGATTTGTATGAGTCAACACTCCTGTTGTAATTCGTACTCTCACTCTCACTGTCTACCTGGTCAAACCTTCTTATAGTTAGGGCCACAACCAAACTCCCCTCTCGATTCCTTCCATGAACGAGAGGTCCACGTTCAAATCAAGCGATCAAACCTATAAAAGGTAAGATCGTCTCAAACCTCCCATTCCCAATGCTCCCTTGGTCAAACCTATAAAAGTTAGGGCCAAAGCCAGATTCCTCTCTTGATTCCTTCCATGAACGAGAGGTCCACTTTCAAATTGAGCAATCAAACCTATAAAGTTAGGATTGTCTCCAACTTCACTTAGTCAAACCTGCAGATAGTTAGGACTAAGATTGAGTTATCCCTTTCGATAAACAAAAGACTTCCATCTTTTCCTTTTTCAGCCAAACCTATAAAAGCTAGGGTCAAAATCGGAATTTCCCCTCAATAAATGAGGAACTCTTTTCTTGGATCAAGCAACCAATCCTATAAAAGTTAGGGTTACTTGAATCTTTCTGATTCTCGGAGTGGAGATCCCACTCCTAGTTTCATCTTTCCGGATTCTGGGGGTGGAGATCCCACTTCGAGTTTCCTTTCCAACTGAAGATAGAATATAAAATTCTTCCTCTTCGGTGCCGGGAGATAGAATATAAAATTCTTCCTCTTCTATTTTGGGTTCGTCTTTACCCTGAGAAAAGACATAATTCTCAACTTCAAATCCGTACATTTCATGCACGGGAAACTTTATCTCGACTCCTAAATAGAGATAAGCCTACGTCTAACACACGTTACCGGTTAATCTTAACCGTAAAAAGAACCAAAGCCCACATATTCGACATTGTGGCAGGTTGTTATTCATAACACCATAATCCGTGCCTTACACGCGCGGGGAATTTTATCCCGAATCCTAAGCAGGGATAAGTCAACGCCTAAGACGCGTTGCCGATTTAGTCTTTCACCGATTGAAGAAGACATCAGAATTCTAGTCTGGAGAATTTTATCCTGAAGCCTAAGAAGGGATAAGCCAACGCCTAACACGCATTGCCGGTTAGTCCTTAACCGTAAAAAAGGACAAAAGTCCACATATTCGACATTGTGGCAGGTTGTTATTCATAACACCAAAATCCGTGCTTCACACGTACGGGGAATTTTATCCCAAATCCTAAGTAGGGATAAGTCAACGCCTAACACGTGTTGCCGGTTTAGTCTTTCACCGATTGAAGAAGATACCAGAATTCCAGTCTGAGGACTTTTATCCTGAATCCTAAGTAAGGATGAGTCAGTGCCTAACACGCGTTGCCGGGTAGTCTATTCCCGTGACAAAGACAAAGTCTACGTATTCAATATCGTAGCATCAAGTCTAAGGGAATTCATTCCTTCAGCATAACGTCACATGCGGAACAGACTTAAAACAATCCGCATGTAAGCCCGATTCAAACGGTAATCGGTAAGAGCACGTCAAATCCGTTGAAGGCAGAGGATTTGCTAAAAATCCTAAGTCAACGTCTGATACACGTTGCTGTTTAGTCTTTTCACAAGAGAAAGACGAAGTCTACGTATTTAATATTGTAGCACTAAAAGGGTTAACTCTTTTAGCTTAACGTCACATGCGGAACAGACTTAAACAATCCGCGTGCTAGCCCGACTCAAACGGTAGTCGGTAAAGGCTCATCAAACCTGTTGATGGCTGAGAATTTGCCAAAAATTCTATAAATATGAGTCATTGACGCATCAACTCCGTTAGTTGGTCTCGTGACTCGAGTATCCAACAACATTAAGATAAGATCCACACATGCAGATGAATCAGCTTTAACAGTTGGTCCTGCAGCCCTGACATTTGAGACCGCTACGCTCCAATACCTTAAGAGCTTAAACTGTGTATACTCCAGTAAACGCACGAGTATAAAATGTGTTAATGGTGATCCGAAACCCTAGGTCAACGCCGATCAACGCATAACCCTAGGTCAACGCCAGTCAACGCGTTGCAACCAAAAAGTCAACGTGTGATGATTCATAACCCTAGGTCAACGCCGGTCAACACGTAACCCTAGGTTAACGTCGGTCAACGTCGGTCAACGCGTTGTGACAAAAAGTCAATGTACGACAGTCTGAAATCCTAATTCAACACGATGTGATGGAGATAGTCAGTTCAAAGTCAACTTAACGACACGAGCCAAACTCAACTCATCAGTTTTAGATTCGAGACTTCGACGACGGCCAGACGATAAACGCAGCGCCGGAAGAACTTCAGCTATTCGTTAAAACATCGAATAGACTGAAAATCGAAGGAGTCAAGAATTGAAGCTAACTACAGGTCCTTCACGCCGACTGAAGGTTGGACCAATCACATTCAAAGTATTCCAGCCTCTTCTATAAAAGAAACGAGTCTGGAACGCTTTGGAGGGGGTATCTGTAAGCATCAAAAATTGCCCATAGGTCTCCACGAACGATTCGGCGCTTAGAAAAGATGATGAACGTCACTATCCAATTCACAGAAACTTGATTGACGTTAACGAACGCCTAAAGTGGATCGACGAACTACGTGAAGTAACGGAATTTTAGGATAACAAGGATACGAACTGATCGGGAACCTCGTGTCGTTCACAAACGGAGAAATACCTTTTGTGTCTCATTTATTCCATGTTGGACCCTAGAGGGGGGGGTGATTAGGGTCAAACGGCTCTAATATGCAATTTAAAACATAAACAAGCAATCCACAGTAAATAGATGCAAACAAAGTAAATAAGAGAGGGTTAGGAATCGTTATCCTTGACGCGCGATGTGTTAACGAGGTTCGGCCCTCTGGCCTACGTCCCCGCTCCCCACTCTCGAGGAGAAATCCACTACACACCCGGTTTGGAAGCCGGAACTTCGTCTACATAGCGATCCCACACAATCTCTCTCACTACACAGTTTGATCTCAACAGATCACTCCCTCACAGTAGATCTTACTCAAGATCTCAACTACACAGCACAAGATAACAAATGCAGAACTCTCTCTTACAAAGCCCCTATGGCAAAGAGATCAAATT
>BQKN01060144.1:87419-167072 GCA_022839385.1 Asparagus kiusianus
CGTCGAGCTGTATTAGGGGACCTATAGGCAATTTTATACGCCTACAGTAATCCTGTCTTAGCATAGATTTCCACAATAGCCCTGATTTAGAAAATTCTTTTTATTATCATTAAAGATAACTCCAGAAAATTTCCAACTGCTGGGGATAAATACTTTATTATTCTCCCAGAATAGGGCCGACTGATAGAATTCTTCCTGTGTTACACATTTGCTTTAAACACTGAAAGAAATCTATAAGTGCCAGAAATGTATTATTAACTTGGCGTAGATTTCCTCATAGAGTGAAATTTACAAATTTTCCTTATTACCACCAGGGATAATTCTGGAAAGAGTTTAATCTGCTGAGGATTTTATGAGAATACTTCTTATGTAGAGGGATAAAAAGGTTCAAATAGGGGGGTTTGAACTGTTAGAGGTATGATGTTAACATAACAGGAAGAAATGTTACGATTGGGGCAATTTTGTGGACTTATCACTCTATTGAGGAGAGTCGATAAGTGGATTTTGTCAGAGGTGTGATTTTTAACATGACAGGAGAAATATTACGATCGGGACAATTTTGAGGGCTTATCGCTCTATTGAGGAGAGTCAATAAGTGGATTTTGTCAGAGGTGTGACTTTTAACGTGACAGGAGAAATATTGCGATCGGGGTAATTTTAAGGGCTTATCGTTCTATTGAGGAGAGTCGATAAGTGGATTTTGTCAGAGGTGTGATTTTTAACGTGACAGGAGAAATATATTTTAGCATCTCGCTGGGGAGGATTGCTAAATGTTTTATCATCGGAGCGATGAATTGTACTACTTGTGATTTGAACAAGATTTATTACTCTGCTAAAAGAAAGTTGATCAATTGGTTATTTGATACTCTGCTGAGGAGAGTTGGTAAATTGACTAGGATTTGAATAATTTTAGAGATTTATTGCTCTATTGACGAGAATCGACAAGTGGATCTTGATAGAGGAATTATAGTCATATTGGTAGTGATGGCACTAAATTCAATCTCTGTGGGGATGATGGTCGTCTGAGGTGTAATATTAACCTGACGAGGATTTAGATTATGCTGAGGAGACACAGAGTTCTAACAGCACTCTGTTAAATGAATCCATGAACTTAGGGAATAAGTGGCATGCTTGAAAGCACAAGGGTAGATTCTTCATTTGGAAGAATTGCAACGCAAGGGTGACCTTTGCGTTTGAGATTCGAAACGCGAGGTTAAGAACCTTCGTAACGCTGGTATGGACCTAGCCTTTGGAGGATTTGAACACAGATGTGAACTTCGCGTTAAGATTAAAGTCTTAATTGACTTTATCTAAAAACGTGAAAGATTGCATTTTGATAAATGGTTGGGATTCTCTCCTCGAATCCCGTGCCATCTTAACAGCTTGACGGCTGTTATAAATAGACCTGAGTGGTCATGTTAAGAGTCATTCGACTCTTTTCATTTTTGGTCAGTTCCAAGAACGAGAACTCTCGTTTGGTTTCGACGATATTTCCGACGAACTTCATCTCCTCTGACCGACAACGCCTTCTCCGACTGATTATATCAATAGCGTCGCGAAGAGCGAGTTCTAGCTCCAAGAAAATCACTGAAGCAATTTCTAAAACACCGTCGGGTGGGGACGCCGACGGTGTTCTTGTTCCTACGGGAACGTCGTCATCATCGTCGCCGTCACAGGGGCCTCCCTGTCGTGGTAAGCGGTGATTAAAATAACTTGCTTTGACAAGTTTTCTGAAAATCCTAGATGGGTTCTTGATAACGAGGAAGATGACTCGTTTTTTTGTTTAATGAAAACACGGAGTTGGGACTCCATGTTCATCATAAAATGCTGTGTTGACTCCAGCGTTTCGATTTCTAAACGTGGGTCTCGGCTCTCGCGTTTGAGTTTTTTCAACATGAGGTTCGACTCTTGCGTTTGAGATTTCTAATACGAGGCTCGACTCTCGCGTTTGAGATTTCCAACACGAGGCTCGACTCTCACGTTTGAGATTTTCAACCCGAGGCTGGCCCTTGTGTTTTAGATTTGTATTCATGTCAACAACTTGTTTTAGCTGCTAATTTTTGCTTTTGACTTACAGTGTTCTTTCCAAGTGTGCCGCTTTCACAGGAGCATCATTTTAGGTATATTGATGGCCCTAACACGAATGAGGTTTTTGGCCTTCGTGGTAGAATTCCGTTGTGCACTTTCTCTGACTCAGAGAGAATGATCATGATCAGATTCCCCCGATGCTCCACTCTTAGAGCTTTGGTCACTGATTTAGACTTGGAGACCTCTATCAGCCATGATCAATTTTCTAAACCGACGTTCATTTTCGGAGATCACATAGCAGCAGATGATCGTTTCATACATGTAGAGGATTCAAAGCTGCTGCGGAGAGTCAATAACTGCTTCCTCTTTCTCCCAAGTATGAAGAGGATGTATCCACTCTCCTACTTATTGAACGTGAGCTGTCGCCGAGGTTTAACTTGTGACATAGTCAAAGAGAAAGAAAATATGTCGCTTGGATTTGGTCGACAAGCTCGCACGCAAATCGGTGGACCACTCAAGGGTTTGAGGCCCGGCTTATTCGAGAAGAAGGATCTTGCTTCAGAAGTGCCACGCCCAGTGAATATCTTCATTCGCCAATTCATTGTGGCTCAGGGTGAATTCTCTATGCAGATATTTAGATCCCCAGGATGGGTTTGTTCTAGAGAGGGAGGTTGGTGGACCCGGATGGTGGACATTGTTCTTGAGGAGTTTAAGGAACCGCTTGCTCAATCGGGTCTCGTAATCCTAGTGTTAGCTACCCGACGTGAGATTGTGCAAAGCTATCACAATTTCTTCGCTATGTTGGAGAGATATAATCCGGACAGCTGTACATTCTTTACACTTATAGGGGAGTTAGGTCTTGCTCTCCATGAGATGCAAGCAGTATCAGGGTTGCCGTTTGGTCGGATGCCCTACGAAGAAATTATCCCTACTACCGAGGAGCTCTCCATTTTGAAGGCGGCACACCCAGAAATTTATGCTACTTTTTGGGAGTTGATGTGCCACTTCCATATATGTGCTCAAGTCATTGGGATACTTGGAGGTGGCATTATGCATACTGCGTGGGCGGACTACCTCTTTCAGAACTTAAACCAGAAAGATGAAGTTGTATCCCGTCTTGCTACCATTTCTCCTAAAAGCGCTAAAGCCTGAATTAAGGCATCCAATGCTACTTACAAGACGGAGTGCATGGAAGATGATTTTGAGGCTGGTGTCAAATTTTAAAGTTTTCACTACCAGGCCACAAATCCTATTTCTGACAGGGCTCTCCTCGTTGGCTTCTTCATGATCTGGTTGAAGCGGTGTGTAGTAGCGTCAAAGCTAGTAAAGGCAATACTAGCTGAGGTTGTATACCCAGCTATTTTATTAGCACATGGGAGACCTGTGAGCCTCCTTACTGTTATGACGGGCTGCGTGCAGAGCGGCTTAAGGAAGTTGACCTCTGAGCTTGTCGGCATCCAGGGAATTAAGTCTACTGGGAGGAAAGCTAGGAAAACTCCCAACCAAGAGTACCAGTACCGTATATGTAGCTGGTGGCCTGGTTCGTGCTGCATTGCCCTTCGTTGATGACGGGGGTATCTGAGGACGATGATGCTTATGTTCCCTTTGTAAAGAGATTGGAGTCGGCCACGTGGACTAATACCTACATAGTCAGGGCTCGACAACTTTTGTCTCAGGGAGACAATTACAGAATTTTCTGTTGCGCTCCTAATTTTGATAGAGCTGATCAAGAGAATGCCAGCTTCACAGACGTGCTTTTCGAGGGTTCGTCCTCTTTGGAAGAAGGCACCTTCAGATGGATTCTCATGATCAGATTATGCTATCTGGTCTACCGCTTGAGAGAGAAGTGCATCATTGAGCCTTACATGCCTTCTAGATTCACTAGACAATTTGGATATGATCAGCTTTATATTGGCAATCCCAATATGGCGTTGGCTCAAGTCGGGAATTTATACGAAGGGGCTCATGCGTGGTACTTCTTCTCTGCCGGAGGGACCCATGCGCATTTTACTTTACCCAATTCACCGCCTGGCTGTTCCACCGTTACGGACTTCCGCAACTGGTTTGATAAGGCTTCTCAAATCTCAGAATACGACATCTATACTTCATGCATAAACGAGATTCGGGATTTATATAAATCGAGAAACGGTTCTACCAAGATTCGTTTACCGGGAATAGAGGAGTATTTATCCTGTGAACGAGAAGCAGTCGGAGCCGTCGAAGCCCCAAATGAGTTGCCCCCCCTTGAACCTTCTGAAGAAGAGGTTCCTACGGGGACTGAAGAGGGGTCGTCAATTGCTGACTCTCCTGAAGACAGGGCGGCTGAGAAAATTCCTGCAGAAGCGCCTACTCCTGAACCTCGTGCCTTAAGATCATCGAGGAAGCGGGGTCTTTCTGCTGCCGAGGAAGGCGAATACGATAGGAGAATTCGTAAGCGAAAACTCGTCGTTGCCAAAAACTCTAAGGGGGCTAAGTTAATGGGGGATGCGATGAAATCTGCACATATTGCACGCTTAGCCGATAGGGAAGATGAAATGCTTCGATCGGTCCCTTCTATTCCTGAAGAGGCGGGAGCCGATGAGATATTGCCCATTGAGGGTTTGGAATCCGCTTCTCCTCCTCTCATCCGGGACCAGGGTGTATGTGAAGGCCATCCTTCCGAGGTTGCTCCTCCACCTTTTAAGGATGAGTATGTAAATCCGATCTATCCAACTGTTCCTCCTCCACGCTCGAGATTTCTGAAGAAACTGATTGAGGAATTAGAGTACTGGATACAGATGACTATTGATATCGTAAGTGTTGGGGGTGCTTCCTTTGAGGATTGTAAACCTATCCTGACCAAGTGTTTAGATAAAATCAGGGATAAGGGTGATGCATCATGGACTGAATATTGTAAAGGGAGTGTCATCCTCTTGGAAGTAGAGTTGTCAGCTTTTAAGGAGCTGTAGCGCACCAATCTAAAATCTGAAGTGGAGCCGGCTCTCTCCTTGGCTACAATCTCAAAGGTACATCATCAAGAGACTCTTCACAATGACTTATCTGATAAAAAGGCCCACATAACGATCTTAAGGAAGCAGCATACTCAAGCATATACTGATATCAAAGGTGTCGTTTCTGATATTCGTGCTACTGAAGAAGCTATTGCTTGATTAGAAGCTGATTTGGACCAGAAGAAAGCCCAGTTGGCTCAATATGAGTATGTTAGAAAAGGGCTTGAGCTTCAAAGCAGTCACATTTATACGGATTTTTGCCGCACACTCCACGCGGCTAAGAGGATTCGAAGAGACATTGTTGCTGCTACCCCTATTGAAGCAGAACTCAGAAGAGAGATTAAAGAACAAGTCCGAGCAGCTCACGAGAAGAAACTTTCTATCTTCAAGTCCAGGCTGAAGTCCCTTAAGTTGATAAATCCTAATGCTTAGATTTTGTACTGTTTTTGGCTGGGAAATAATTTTGTATCGTTTTCATTTTGACTGTCGTCACTTTGTATTCAAATTAACAATATTGAATAAAAATGATATCATTTTGCCTTTTATCATCTCTTTTGTTGAACTCTAATTCAGGACAATGAAAAGTAATATAAATGCTGTAAGTGTAGTGTTAACTTAGCATAAAATCGAAATTCTCTTTATTACCACTTAGAATAATTCCAAAAAATTTTAATCGTCAGAGGTATAGTGTTAATATGACGACATACAAAATAGAAAAATTAAACATTTATTCCTAAAATACACTCTGAATTGACAACCCCAGTCTAACTTGACTGGAGTTTAAGAGAAAGAAGGGGGCTACATGACTTATGGGAAGTATCTCTTAAGGAATTTCTCGTTAATCGGCATCATGAGCCTATCTCCTTTTTGATCAATGAGGCGATAAGCTCCATTCGAATAGACTGATTCTACCATGAATGGCCCTTCCCATTTGGGATTGAACTTCCCTTTGGTCTTGTGTGTCATCACCATGGGTCGTCTTGCGGCTAAAACTAAATCGCCTCTCTTAAAGATCCGTTTTTTAACCTTTTTGTTGTAGGCTTTAGAAATGTGGGCTTGATATAACTCTATCTGCTGTTGAGCTTATAGTCGTTTGTCGTCTAAAGCTTCAAGTTCCTGAAGACGTCATTGATGTTTCTCTTCCTCTGTCAGTCCGGTTGTAATAGCGACTCTCAGGGAAGGAATCTGAATTTCTAACGGTAGCACTGCTTTGCAACCGTATATCAAAGAGAATGGCGTAGCTTTTGTGGGGGTCCTTACCATTGTGCGGTAGGCCCACAGACATTCGCCGAGTCTTTCGTCCTAATTACGTCGGCTTCTGGAAATAAACTTTTTGAGAAGCTTCACAATGGTCTTGTTAAAAGCTTCTGCAAGGCTGTTTGCTGGCGGATAATATGCTGTAGATGCAACACTTTGGATGCGAAACTTAAAAAATCTCTAAAATCCAAAGCTAACAGATTGTGTCCCATTGTCGTGAACTATTCGTCTTGGGACTCCAAAGTGGTAGATGATGTGATGTTTGATAAATTTAATCACATTCGAAGTCTTGACTTCTTTCAGCAAGATTGCCTCCGCTCATTTGGAGAAATAATCGGTTACAGCCAGAATGAACCGGTGCCCTTTGGAAGTCAGAGGAGATATTGGTCCCATGATATCCATGCCCTACATTTCGAACGGCCAGGATGCAGATGTGGGATGTAAGTTACCTGGTGCTTGATGGATAAAGTCACAATGAATTTGACACGCGTGATAACGTTTAGTATAGTCAACTGCGTCCGAAAACATTTTTGGCCAATAATAGCCAATTCGTCGGAAGCGATCTCCCAATTTAGTCCTAGGTTGATGGGCTTCGCACATTCCATTGTGAGCTTCCTTGAGGGCCTCTTTTGCTTCCTTTCGAGAAAGGCATCGAAGCAAAACTCCATCATGTGATTTATGATACAGGATTTGGGAAACTGCATCGTAATAGAATCGGAGGGCCTTTCGTTTGATAGCGGCCGCTTCCTTAGAGTCGTCGGGCAAAATTCCGTATATGGCATAGTCGATATACGGGAATCGCTAATTCCTAGATTCAAGCTCCATCGAGGTTGTACAGACTTCTCCTGTCATTATCATGTCTGGGTTTTCTTCTATAGGAAGCCTAGAACAATATAACTCGCGTTTCGTGACAAGAATCGTTGTTTCAACCCCTAGGAGCAATGCTAATGAGGTTGCCAATGAGGCTAAAGCATCTGCATAAGCATTCTGAGCTCGCAGAATATACCCAATAAAGAATCCTTCGAACTTCTTAGCTTGCTTTAGCACTACAAAGTAGTACAGGATCAGATCTTCATAACGCACTTCGTATTCCCCTCGGACTTGATTTACGATGAGCTGAGAGTCACCGTAAGCCTCGAGATGTCGAATATTAAGTTCTTTAGGAAATTGCATTCCTAATAGCAGAGTATTATACTCGGCTACATTGTTGGTGCAGAGCTCGATCAGGGAAAATCCTCTTGGGATTACGTGACCGTTTGGAGAGATGAATACTACTCCTACTCTCGTGGTAATTGCTCCCTGAGGATTTGCTCTGGATGCACCGTCAAAGAATAATCTCCACACTTGCATAGCTTCTTGAGTGACGCAAGCTTCAGCGACTTCGTCGGGCAATTCTTCATACAACTTAGACGTTCCTGGCACCAGGTGATCAGCTAAGAAGTCTGCCAACGCTTGACATTTGACCGCTTTTTGGGGCATAAAGTGCATGTCATATTGTAACAAGAGGATGGCCCACTTTGTGAGCCGACAATTTAGAGATGATGGTTTCATCATCAGAACTCTCATGGGATTTACCTTAGAAATGACATGAATTGTTTGTCTTACTAGGTAATATCGCATCTTTTGGACTACGAATACTAAAGCGAGACATTCTTTTTCGACTAAATTATACCGATGTTCGGCTCCCATCATGATCTTGCTTAAGTAATAGATAGCTTGCTCTTGCCCTTGATCGTTGTTCTGAGCTAATAAAACTCCAAGAGAATGGTCTATGGCTCTCACATATAACAGAAATGGTCTTCCCGATATTAGGGCCACAAGAACCGGCGGTTGGGTAAGATATTTCTTAATCTTCTCAAATGCTCGTTGGCAATCTCCATCCTAAACAATGGATACTCCTTTCTTCATGAGCTTAGAGAAAGGTTGGTAGTGCCCCGAGAGATTGGATATGAATCTCCGGATGTAGGCCAATCTGCCTTGCAAACCTCTGAGTTTTTTGAGATTCTTCGGAGGTAGCATATCTTTGATGGCATGCACTTGGTACCTTAAGGAATTTTCCACTTGATACCCTAAGGAACGATTTTGTCGGGTTCATCTTCAGCTGATGTGCTCGCATGATATCGAACATTGTCTTCAAGTCTATAAGATGATCACCTTTATGTTGGCTTTTTACTACTATGTCGTCAACGTAGCATCCTATCTTCTTACGTAGATGTTCGTGGAAGATGGCGTTCATTGCACGTTGATAAGTTGCACCTACATTTTTCAAACCAAAGGGCATCACTGTGTAGCAATACACCCCCAGTAGAGTTCTAAACGGAGTATGTTTTTCGTCTTCAGGATACATCTTGATTTGATTGTATCCGGAGAATCCATCCATGAAAGACATCCTTTCATATCCGTAGGTATTGTCGATCATAACATCAGTGATGGGAAGGTTAAGGTCACGAAAGTCGATACATATTCGAACCTTACCGTTTATTTTAGGAACTAGAATAATGTTGGCTACCCAGTCCAGATACTGTTCCTCTCTGATAAAACCCGAGTCTATAAGCTTTTTAACTTCAGACTCGATTGCCTCCATGATCTCTGGACGAAATCGGCGTTGTTGTTGTTTAACGGGTTTTGTATCCGGATCGATGT
Organism: Asparagus kiusianus; assembly: GCA_022839385.1. Lineage (NCBI taxonomy): Eukaryota > Viridiplantae > Streptophyta > Magnoliopsida > Asparagales > Asparagaceae > Asparagus > Asparagus kiusianus. The sequence continues at coordinate 96,338 of BQKN01060144.1, forward strand.
TGAGATGATGCATGACCACTTTTTGGTCAAGGCCCGACATATCTTCATAATTGCAAGCAAAGACATCTATATACACTCGGATGAGAGATATAAGGTCCTATTTCTCCAATGATGATAGGCTTTCGCTTATGAAAATTGATTTAGGGTCGGATTCGTCCCCCATGTTAGCCTAGATTACTTTATCTTCGATGGGTGGTTCGCGCTGTTCGAAATGCATATCCCACAAGATGTTAAGACGTTTAATCCATAGGTCATTGGCTGATTCAATTAATTCTTCGTCACTCCCTACGTCTTCTTCTGGATGACTGGTTGAAACCATGTTCACGGTCAAATTCTAAAGAAATGTCCTACACTGACGTCGGATTCCCATGAGGATGTCCCGGATGAGTGGTCCCGACACAGATAATTACAGGTTTTATTTTTTGAGATAGAGGGAGTTATGACATAGCCCACTCCTCTTCTAGTTTTTTGATAATAATCTGTAGGTTTTCCTTTGGGGGTGTCAGACATTTGAATTGGTGCTCGTCTTCCTTTCTCGAAGTTTAAACCCGATTTTTTATTAAAATTATATCCCATTCACTTCATTAGACGTATGGAATTAGGTTCATGGTAATGGAATTGAGGAACTCCATTATCTTCCTCTGAACTTCCTCGTTTGAGTTGTTCTGGTTTGACTTTACCAAAATAGATCGGCTTCTGCCCTTTCCTTTTGGACGGGACTTTGAAGAAAGCCTTTTGTGCATTCTCTACCTCCTCATCTTAAGTGAAGGATGATTTAATCGGCAATGTGAGGGATGCCTCTGCACACAATGTGTGCTATGGGTTGGTATCTGCATTAAGATCATTCTCTATTTGTTTATTTTTAGAGGACACATCAGACAAGTACGCCAAACTAAAATCTTCATTAATGCACCACTCGCCCTCACTCGGTACATTATTATTGTTCTCAACCTGACCCATTACATTTAGATTCAACTCCCATGGACAGTCTTCTTTAGGGTCTAGCTCGACGTCGGCTTCATTACCACTATCGACATCTTCTTGCTCTTGTGATTCTGAGTAGAAGACAGGATCTATATGGAAGTTTTCCACTCCTCTGAAGGGATACTTCTCCGTAATTAGGGTTCGAACTTATCCTTTATCGTTGGCATACTTCATGACCTGATGTAGGGTAGACGTGACAATACGGTTTGCATGTATCCATGGTCGTCCTAGCAATAGATTGTAGGAAGTGTCTGCGTCTATGATGTAACATGTCACCTTGGACTTGAGGTCTCCGATTTTGACACCTAAGCTTGATCTTCCCTAAAGGTTGAGTACTGTTGGCGTTAAAACCAAAGATGGTGGTCTGAGTGGTGTTCAGCTGATACATAGGAATCCCTAAGACCTGCATGACCATGTAAGGCATAATGCTGAGTGCTGAGCCTGGGTCAACTTGAACACGGCTAATTTCTGAAGACCCAATGTACTCTGTGTAGTACAGAGGCCTGTCATGCTTGTGCTTGACCTGCATGTCTTCCTGAGTAAAGGATATGCAGGGTAAACTTCTTACCGCTTGCAGATATTGCAGACAAGATTGATATTCAGAGGCTTCAGGGATCGGAGCGACTTGTGTAATAAAGCTCTCCGTATTCTTTAATGCCTCAATTAGAGCTTCCTTGGTGGATTTGGACAACCTCTGGAGCTCATTTAAGGTAATCCTAGCCAGTATGTTGGCCAGTTGCGCCATGACATTGAATCGGAAAGGAGTGCTCGATTCTCCGACTTCCTGCAGAAGGTTCCTATTATACCGAGTTTCTTTCTGTTTCCCTTTGTCAATTGACTTTTGTGGAATAGAACCCCCAGCATCTTGGTGTTGTTGCTCAGCTTCTTGAGCAGGCTGGTCATAGTCTTTCAAATAAACCTTTCCTGATCGGGTACCAGGATTGCCTCCTGGATATGTTGCCAGTACGATTCTCTCTTCTTCTGAGTCGGTGAGAGGTTTGAGATGGTCATCCTTCTCATTTATGGAGGGGCTAATCATGTTAGATAATTTGGTGTTGCCTCCTTTCTTCTTGGACGAGGTGTTCGTCCACTGTTGGTCTCTAACCAGATCAGGATGGACCTACATGATTTTCCCTTTTGGGGTAGTAAGGGATACTAACCCCCTATCCTTCTGACTGTATAAGTCAGTGTTCTTCAGATGCATCTCTCCTTTATGGATGGGGATAACGCCATCTGTAGCTACCACAGGGGGAAATCACCGAACTGGACCGCTATCAAATTAGTGGATACGGTCTTCTGTTCCGGCTTCAGGGTAAGGATGTTAGCATTCACCAGATTTTATAAAATGTCTTTGAAATATAACATTTTCTGGTAGGGTGTCCCAAGAACCTATGATAACAACAGTAATTAGGGTCATCCACCTTTCCTGCTTCATCTGGTTTTCTGATCTAAGGGAGTTGCAATTTGTTGTTCTTCCGAAGTAGTTGGAACAGGGTGTCCACATGTTCTTCTTTGAACGAATATTGCTTGGACGCTCTCGGTTGGCTTAGGGTTTTGCCCTGCTTAGCCGGTGATGCACGCGTGTTGGTGTCAGCAGCCAATGTCTCTTTTCCCTTGGAGCACGGAACATTGTGCTGGTTGCGTTGTTGCTGCAGATTAGGTTGGGGAATTTCTTCAGCCTTGAAACGAGCAACAATTTCTTCGGCTTGCTCTCCTTGCGAAACCAATTGTCTCCAGGAGTGACATTCTGCCACTCCCATCTGAGCGAGGAGCTGGGTCTGCAAGTTATGCCTGTAAGTTTTAACTAAGGTTGATTGGGTCATACCTGACGGGCATCACAATGCCATACTACGGAACCTTTCCACATAAGTTTTGATGGACTCTCCTTTCCTCTGTTTGGTGGTGAGAAGAGTCGGGACCAAAACTTTTGTGTCGTCCTCGAAGAACCGGGCTAAGAAAAGCCTTTCCAAATCTACCCATTTCTGAATAGATCCAGCGGGCAGTTTCATAAACCACTCGAAAGTAACTCATTTAAGAGTGCCGATGAACAAATGGGTCAGGATGGCATTGTTTTCTACGACATCTCCAGTCTGTGACTTGAAGTAGTAGATGTGTTGGTTCGGTGACCCTGTACCATCGAAGGGTTGTAGAGTTAGAGCCTTAAACTTCGACGGATAGGGAGCCGTATCTCATTCAGCAGGATAAGGCCGTATTACTCCTTCCTCGCGAAGCTCGCTTCTGTTGGCAATTGCGTTAAGGCGGGCTTCTAGCTCATCCACTTTAGAGGACTGAGGGTGTAATTCTCTTTCCATCTCCTTTTCGTTTTCAGAAGAAGAGAATTTTGAGCTTCGTGATCCGAATGCTCAGGCGCTTTCTGTTTTGCCTTAGAGATTATCCTCTGAGAAGACTCCGGTCTTAGGCCTTTTTTAGCAAGGAGCTGGGCTAACATATCCTTCATTTGGAGAAGTGTCTCCTGTTGTGCCTGGAGCATAATGTGGTGTTCGCCAACTCTTTTGGCTAAGTCTTCGGGGTTTCCACTCATATAAACGGAAACCTTTAGTACCACGACGGAGCTTGAAGATTAAGATTCGGCAATTGTCGAATATTTATCATCTGAAGCGATCCCCTTGGCTAACTTTTTATAATCAACCAAACGAATGGCTCCTGTCCGTATTCGAGTGTGGTGATATATCCCTTCGAACTCGTCACAAATTTCCCGAACAATCGGGGAATGACTTCTTTGCGACTCATCAGCACTGGGATTTTAAGCCTTCCCTCTGCCTATCACATTTATAGTGACTTCAGGGTGTTCAGTTTTGGCTATCTTCTTTTTGTGGCAACGTTGTCATTTGGCCGGTCTAACGGCATTCGTCAATCTATTAAACACAGATTGCCGAGGTATAGATGCGCAACAATAGCATTCTGAAAGGACTGCGGAAATAAACCGCTCACATTGGCATGAATGAGCCGTTTGCTGTGATGGTTTCCCCATAGATAGCAATTCCTGTAAATCAGACACCTGGGAGGGGTCTCTTTCTAAGCTCGAGGAAGGAGATGACACCCCCTGCTCTTTAGTGGGCAAGACTGATTCTGGTCGAACATGGATTTTAAACCAATGCCGACCTTAGCGGACCACGTCGGGTCCTTGAGAGGAAACGCGAGGGTCGAGTTCTTGAGACGAAACGCGAGGGTCGCGTTTGGAGTTGTAAACATTAGGCCGAGGCCTACGTTTAAATGATGAGACAGACCTCTGAGGGTCATGTTCTGGTTGATCGCACCCCTGAAGGTCGCGTTTGGTTGGTGGAACAGACCTTTGAGGATCATGTTTTGTTTGAATGCACATGTAAGGTGTGCGTTTATTTTTGCCAGCGCTTTCCTGAGAGCTACGTTTTGGAGAAATAACGTGCCACTGAGGGTCACGTTTTAGCTGTATCAGCCAAGGCTCGTAGTCGGGCTCATTGTCGCGAAGCGTGCGTTCCAAGGTGGAAACGCTATGCTCGGGCAAAGCCTCTAAAACACGATCCTCGCGTTAGGCAAGAGTTCGGCTTTCTCGAAGATGCGTTCGTCGTATGGATCTTCTCCGTCTTCGAGCGGCGTTCTTCTTGGCTTGTTTCAAAGCCTTAGCAATAGCGTCATTGACGTTTATGGAGCTCGTCTCCTCCATAGGCCGTTTATGGCCCGTAGCATGTCGTGTTAGCGCGGACATGGAACGTTCAACTCGTTGAACGAGTTCGGCAGAGGCTAAGCCCGCTCCTAAGGCAGAGGGGCTGTTCGATGAATCTGGACCAAAGGAGAGGGCTTTCTTTGGTGTTTCAGCAACAGTTTTGATCTCTTTGGAGATTTTGCGGGTGTCACGCCTAACCTTAGGGCTAAGCGATCCAGAGGAGAGGGCTTCCTCATATTTGTCTTAGTCAAACTCCACGATGAGAGTTTTAATGGTTGTTCTCGTGAGGTGGATGTCGGATTGCGCCACCACTTCTTTGTCAGAGAAGCTACTCCCTAGCGGAGTCGCCATCTTTTGTTTGCGGAAAAAAATTGTAGTAAAAGAAACGAAAGAAAAATTGATTTGTATTCCTTTAATCTCAGTTACAATTGCATTTCCCAATTATAAAAGAGAAGAGAATGATCTGGATTCTCCCCTTTGTTTAAAATTAGGTTCTTCTCGGTAGCGATGGAGTGCCTCCTTCGAATGTTTGTGTCGAATTTGCTCTCCGTTGACGATCCGACCATTTTTAATCTCGTGGGAACGATGAACTTTCATGGTAAATTTGAGGAATAACTCTTAACGAGTTTAAGAACTCAGAACGAGTTAGAACTCTGTGAAAAAAGTTATTAAAATCAAATAATCGGTTAATAAGCCAAAATGAATTTGTTTGTTGCTGGAGAATCTGATCTCCTGACTGCCAATAACTCTACTGATTTCGTAGATGATTTGATCTTTGAAATCTAGCCGAAATCTCCCAAAATCCAAACCTCGTGCGGTTTAAATCCCAAAATCTTTAACCTTTTACTCGGTTAAGTAAGGCGGTTGTTTATAGGAGGATAAGGGGTGTAACGAACCCCTAAATCCGCTCCTAAGTGGGCGAAAATCCCTCAAATCGTGGGGGAATCGGTTCTGAAACCGTTCGACTCGTGTTTGAATGAGTCAAATGCCCAATTTGACATTCAGAACCCTAACTTCGCGTCTTAAAATTTAGACGTGGAGTTGGGTGTTGACTGAACATCAAAAATACGAGGGCCGCTCGCGTTTTGCTTGTTGCAGCTTGGAAACGCGGGGGTCGCCTGCATTTTAAGAATTGTAACACAAAGATGAGTTCCGCGTTTTAAAAGGGGCTAATTGACTTGTAACCTCTTCTGTAGAGCGTTGCAAGGACTATTGTTCAGTAATCTTCGCTTTAGCTGTTGTGGGGTGTGAAAGTCGTCAGATTATAACTCTCATCGTTGATTGTGAAGACCACTGAATAGAGTTTTCATCAGTTGTCGGAAGTATCGTTGAATCGTAACTCTTCTTGATCTATGTGAAAAGTCCTCCATTTGCAGCTTTCATTTGTTGGTATGGAAGTCATCTGATTATAACTTTCATTATTGTAGCTTGATGGGGATCAGCTATCCATTGTGATTTTTAGACAGTCTACAGTCCTGACATGCGACTTTTTTTAGAAGTATCCTCGGATCTATAGTGACGTCGAATGATTCGTAGTCCTGATGAGTTGATATTAAAATTCGAGATAGCCGCATTCACCATACAATGCCACTTGCAATAAGCAAGTGTTGTTCAGGGTCGGGGATTCTGTTGTGAAAGTGAGAAACGAGCACCTGTACCTCCAGTAATGGTTCAAAACTAAGCCCTCACTTCGTTAATTAGGCTGCAATTATCAGCCTATACCACAGGGGACCCAAGCCCCATCCTCTTATAAGTTTCTACTTGTTCAAATTTTTTAGCCACCCTACTCAAGAACCAGACATAAAGTCGAGGAAGAAAGCAGCCCCTCATCAATACTCAACAACAACATCCAACCACGGATATAATTGACTATGAGATCAATATAACATCAACATAAATGAATAGAATTTAACCAAAATGGATATTCGATTTGGTTGATTATTAACTACTCGTTTATATTTTAAAACTAATTTTTTATAAATAAAAATATAATTTGTTTTTTATAGTTATAAATATAATTTGTTATAAATTTCATTCATTGCAAAACTTTTTCTTTACACATTCAAATCAATGTAAATAACTTCATAGGCTGGGCCACCACTTATATAAGTTAGGTTTCTCTTCTCTCATGTTTTAGCCCCCAAATCTCAAATTGTCGCTGTCTCCAACATAGCAACTCATACGACTCAATCTCTTCATATTGTGTTCAACTAGAGGAGCGCTGATCAGAAGGTGTTGATGATGAGGATATCTCTTCCAAACATTTCACAGTTAGGCTTTCTCTTCTCTCATCTTATGTATTGGACGTGAGGAAGCCTTTCTAGATATGACGATGAGATTGTAGGAGAGATTTAATCGAATTCCCACGAGTAATTTACGAATAGAAGTGTAGATAAAAGAACTAAATTTGAATTGAATTTAATATTCAAGTCGAATTCAAATATCACAATATGGATCGAACTCGGTTTTGAATATTGTGATATTTGATTCGATTCGGTCGTTTACCATCTCTACCCCCAAGCTACAAGTTTCACGCTAAGTAACCTCTTCTTTAATAAGGAATCTTTTCCTTTAACCCCAACTCCAATTATGATTTCCTACAGGCCCTCCAAATCCTCCTCCAATGATGTCCAGTTCTCTTAATCGCTCAATGTCAATCATCGCGCCTCCATCACCGACGCCTTCACAAATCGCATACCAATCGAACCCCCACGAACCATTAAACCCTCCTCTAATACCACTTGTTAGAGTTTTTAGATCTTACAAAAACCCTAAAAACCACCAAACATAGCAAATAGAATCACAAAAGATTTAATATGGAAAACTCTCATTAGGAAAAAAACACGGGATCAAAAATCCACTATCACTATTAGGTTATAATTTTTTGCACTGACAAAAACTGTGAAACCCTCTCTCTCTCACACAATACCCTTGAACCCGGTTACACTCTCTGTTAAAACATGATTATAAGAATATTGCATCTCTCCTCCTCTCTACTAAAAAAATCCTAGAGTAGGATGTCTTATTTAAAGACATTCCTGACTTGCTCAATAAGTCAACTTGACCTACAAGAAAACTGTTAACTTGGCCTCTAAGAAAGCTATCAGGAGTGGACCTAGCCTTCAAATCTGGATTCAATTTGGAATTTGTGTCAACACCGAACACCACCCTCGTCACTCTCTCACATTAGTCTTACAATCCTCTGACCTCACCACTCTTTTCCCTTTTTTTTTTTGCCTACAATCAAAAGAAGTGAATTGATTTCAACAGGCAACAGTAAATCAAAATTTGAACCAAACTTTTTCCAAAATAACCCTTCACCGAAACTTCATACATAACATAGATATAATAATGATGAGAGTACGTATAACATAGATATAACACACCCGGAACAGCTTTTATTCAATTTGTCAGTAGGTTTCATAGTTCCTACTTGTCCCTAAATTGTTCAGATTTTTTTCAATTTGTCAGTAGGTTTCATAGTTCCTACTTGTCCCTAAATTGTTCAGATTTTTTTTCAATTTGTCAGTAGGTTTCATAGTTCCTACTTGTCCCTAAATTGTTCAGTTTGCCTCTTCATACTCTCCGAATTATTTTTATCCCTTGAACTAGTTTTAATCTCACATTACCCTCCAACTATTCCTTTCAATACTAGTTACCACATCTCCTTTATCAATATATGGACATTTTAAAATGATAAAGTGATAATTTAAGAGGTAAAATGAGACTGAAATGATCGTTCAGGATAATGTGAAAATTAAAATATGCCAGAAACAATCAGGGCCTAATGCCTTGTAAGTGTTATCATTGGATGCAACTCTTCCAATAGTATTATGACATACACGAGATATGAAGCTGGCCTTTCATATTAAAATAAAAGGGGAAAAATGCTTCCAGCCCCCAAAACCAATGAAAACGTGCTTCCCACCCCAAAGAGTTTTTCAACGCTCTTAAAACCTCTAAATTCGTAAGAACTATGCACTGAGCCCCCAAAACACAAAGCCCAAGAATTTTACACAGGTAAAGACTATAACACTCATTCTCTCTCCCTAGACCCCCTCTCTCCTCCCCAGATCACAAGCCCCGCCCTCCCCCTCCCTCCCTCCTCCCCCTCCCCTCCCCTCACCTCCCGCCCCGCCGCCTCCGCTCCCTCCGCCCCGTCTCCTCCTCTGCTACGGCCACCAGCCCCACCCAGAAACCCCCTACGGTCGCCGCCGTCGCTGACCGCGTGAAAAAGATCAACATCGCCAAAGAATTCACCGTCGTCCTTGCCACCGCTAAGGACAGGCTCGTCGTCGTCGAGTTCGCCACTACTGTGAAGATGGTGGCCAAGCTGGATGAGCCCGAAGAGCAAAACTACATGAGAAAGCACTCCCGCCAACCAGCTGAAGAACTCGGTGTGTCGATGCACGAAGCGGCCACCCGTATCTTCTCCAACGCCTCCGGCTCCTACTCCTCCAACGTCAACCTTGCCGTCGAAAATTCTTCCTGGAATGACGAGAAATAGATCCAAGACATGTATCTTAGCCACAAATCCTTTGCCTTTGACAGTGACGCTCCAAGCATCAGCATGACCGAGAAGCGCAAGGTCTTCAAAACCCTCAGCATCACAGACGCCACGTTCCAAAACCTGGACTCATCAGAGATATCGCTGACCGACGTAAGCTACTACTTCGACTCTGACCTGACCAATTTGGTGGAGAACCTCTAGAAGGATGGGAAGAAGCCGAGCTCCTACATTGCGGATACGACGACTGCGAACGCGCAGGTGAGGACGCCGTCAGAGACTGTGAGATTGGATATGAGGACTAACGTCTTATACAGGCCAGCTACACTTCATTTTCATTTTGTCCAAAAGAAAAAGAAATATAGAATAGGAATTATGGTTGAGAGTGATCAGAGAATTTCTTGGCTGTATAAGTTTTTGACTGCTCATAGGTTAGTCTACAATTATGCTATAAATTTTCACCCAATTTGATTAATTTTTATTTTATTCTGTTGAAGGGTGCTTCTTCTCAACTTCCATTGTATAAGTTTTACCCGTAACCTTAACAAGCTACACGTAAATCGCTTGGCAACACGTAACCTTAACAAGTATCCCATAACTTAACAATCAACGCGTATAACCTTAACAAGCAGCTCGTAACCTTAATAATCAACGCGTATTACCTTAACAATCAACGCATAACTTTAACAACCAATGCGTAATCTTAACAACTAACCCGTAACCTTAACAACCAATGCGTAACCTTAATAACTAACCCGTAACATTAACAACCAACACGTAACCTTAACAAGCTACACGTAAATCGCTTGGCAACGCGTAACCTTAACAAGCAACCCATAAGCTTAACAATTAATTCGTATAACCTTAACAAGCAACCGTAACCTTAATAACCAACGTGTAACCTTAACAACCAACGCGTAATATTAACAACTAACCCATAACATTAACAACCAACGCGTAAACTTAATAACTAACTTGTAATCTTAACAACTAACGCATAACCTTAACAAGCAACCTGTAAGCTTAACAAGCGACACGAAAATCGTTTCTCGCTTGGCAACACGTAACCTCTTGTCCAACCTCCCAAACTTTACCACTAGGCCAAGTGGACTAAAGTATTTATATCACTCAAAATATATATACATATATATCCTAACCTATAACCTTAACAACTAACCCCTAACCTTAACAATCGACCCGTAACCTTAATCCCTAACCTTAACAAACAACGCATAACCTTAACAACCATCTTATAACCTTAACAACTAATACATAACCTTAATAACCAACACGTAACATTCACAACCCATATCCTTAACAACCGACCCTAACCTTAAAAACTCATTTTTGTATACTTTTCAATTAATACTTTAGGGGAATTTCCCATTAAACCCTCTATTATCTTGTTTTTCACTAAACAACAAAAAATTTCATGGAAACGCACAAGAGTGAGGACTTAATTTCATGGAAATTTTTGTAAACCGTGCGATGAGTTGCATCAAATTAATTACATCAACCTCCAGCCCACAAATTAACGTCACATATAATTTTACAAAATCACATTAATCACTGATCAATCCCCTCAATCTTGTCCTCAACCTCTAAATACAGCTGCCTCAACTTCTCCAAGTTCTCCTCCGACGTCTCCCAATATCCTCTACCGCTCACCTCTAAGAACGTCTGCATCATTTTCCTGAAGGAGTTTGGGTTCATCTCCATTAACCACTGTAGGCGTCTAAAATTGCCTATGAGAGCCCACACGAAACTCGAAGCAAAGAGTGGACCATCAATCAGTTCGTGTGTGTCGGTCAACATGCGCGCATCAAGCCGGGGAGTATTAGCAGCTAGGATGACATGAAAGATATGTTTCTCACAAATTTCTTCGATGATGACACTAAGGTTTCAATCGAAACTTTATTTGATGAGAAGCAAAAGGACGGAGAGTTGGTTGAAATTTTTATCAAACGATTCCGGAACAAAGCCTTGAATTGTTAAGATCCGGTCAGCGAGGACTTCATCTTGGAAACTTGTCATAATAATCTTTCGTTGGATATCCTCGAAGCCATGAGAATGGTGCCGTCCAAGACCTGGAAGGATTTAAAGGTCCGAGAAGAACGAGCCAAACACTTCCTCAAGAGGAAGAAGGCCAAAAGAGGTCAAACGGTGACAAATGCCTCACAACAGAATTTTGTCCCTAGGGGTAAAGGGAGAGCGCAAGCAAACGCAGTCGATGTTAACCAAACGTTCGAGATGCAACCGTAACCGCAACAACAACAACAAAAGGTGCATCGGTAGTCACAGTGGCAACAACAACCTCAGAAACAGAAGACTTCAGAACCGAAATTCCTAAAGGTGTACTCTTTTAAAGAAGATGAAGTCCCCGATATTTTCAAATAACTCATAGAGAATAAAAAGATCAAGTTGCCTCCTATCCAAGATCAGGAAGATGGCAAAAGGGTTAATGACCCAAAGTATTGTGCGTTTCACAGAGCAGTTCATCACCCTACCAAGTCGTGTTACGCCCTCAAGGACAAAATCCAAGCTTTGATTGATGTTGGGGTGATTACTATGAAGCAATCTAAGAAGAAGAAAGTAGGTATGAATGCAGTGTCGATCAGCTTCGGATCTGTTCCTTTGAATTGGTTTCAGCCCAAACCTATAATGAACGTGGAGGTGAAGACCTGTGACGCCCCTGGGTTCACACAAGGCTGCAGTCCAAGGTGAAACTAAGAATGTCAAACCTGCCATGCACTACACCGTGCAAGAACATGTTTCACCATCACAATTAACATCTATCTAGTAGAATCAATAACAGGTGTAAGTACAAAAGCAAGTAAAAGATAATACTCGAATAACTGATGAAATCTGAATGATCAAATAGATATCTCACCATCCAACAAATGGGAATACATAAACAATGTCAGAATAGATAAACAGGGGTACTGAACAGGTCTCAAGTACAAACATCTGTCCAAAAATGAAAATAAGGCACACAGCCCTTTACGACTTCTAAGACATAGTTCTTAATGTCTAATCATCTACTACTGTGGAGCTCAAGATACAAAATGCATAACAAAATGTAAAAGCTGAACACTAAAGTGATCCGCTATCCACCTGCGACACTCCGTGCTCCTGGCTCGTGACCTGAAAGGGGGAGGGACAACGAGCGTCAAAGCGCTAGCGAGTAACATCACAACCAACCCCCAAGGGAGTAGGGCTCGTTGTGTATGAAAATACAGATAATATATAAATAGATCTAAACTCATTGATCGTACGAAATAAGGGTTTAAGTATTTAAGAATCTACAACACGAGAATAGGTACGTCGAGCGAAATAATCCAAACAAGGAAACCCTCATGTATATACCTTACATCTCAAATTGTAAACTCCTAAATACCAAACCCACGGTTCTAGTACAATAACAATGATAAAAGGAACTCAACGAACACCAGAGCATAATTACAGTGCTGTAACATAGTCAACATGAATATCACAATATTTATTACATGAATATTGTGTCAAAACCTTCATAAGTGTCATACCAAGTCTACAAAAATCAGTATGCTGTGAAGCGTAGTACAATAGTCACATGCAGGGTTAAGAACCATGTCCGATACAAGAACTAACTACCGAAGTTTTCCAAACTCATAGTATAAGTATCAATTGTCCAACACGAGGACTGAGAGGGATTATAGTCCAACACGAGGACTTCTTATGGATTATAGTCCAACACGAGGACTGTAGGAGTGGTAAAAGATTTGCTACGATACTTGTAGTAGAATCTAATCATCAACATCATAACCAAAACAGTGTATATGTCTCACATTTATACCCTCAGGTCATCTATCATGCATAGACACGTAGTGGGACTAATAGCCAGGTCAGATAAACCAGACAAACCCCCGAATGGGAGTAAAAATACTCAAATACACCAAATCTAGAAATCTGGAACAGGGAGTCGTCGGTCGACCGGTCCGGTCGACCGAGCTCTGATACAAAGTCAGGATGGTCGACCGAAAAATAACGCGGTCGACTGAATAATGACACGGTCGACCGAAAAAAATGCTTCGGTCGACCGAAATCCAAACGCGGTCGACCGAACCCCTAACTCGAGCTCAGCGGTCGACTGCGTCGGTCGACCGCCAAGCGGACAGAACCCTGCCTGGGTTCTGTCAGCTGCTGAAACCTGGAACTAAAAATTGGATTTTCTTTGCGATAATTTTTGCTGAAACAAACCCAACATCATACTGAATATAAACAACCAAAATCAGATTTTGAAACTACTCTTTTAATAATCAAATCATTAAGGAATAAACCAAAACGTTTAGATAGGTTGTAAAAAAAACGTTTTAAATTTCTGTTAGATAAACTTTCAGATCCAGATCTCAGAAAATAACATGAGAGATTGATTCTTAGGGTTCCTATTACTGAGAACTCATTTTTGTACGAAAATACTGCTTGGGCTCATCAGAAATCTCATGAAAATCACAATAAAAACTGTGAAAACAAGGGGGTGAGGGATTGGGCGAGATGATACTCGCCTTGGGTGCTGAGGGAAGCCCTAGATCCGAAATAGGTTGATCCCCTTGCTAGAAAACCCAGATCCTGCTGAAAGATATCCCCAAGAGCTGCTCCAGATCTCCCAAGTCCAAGCTGGGGCTGAAGGAAGAAGAGGGAGGCTAGGGTTTTGGGTCTGGGGTTCACAGGATCTCAGTTGGGTTGAGTTGGTATAAATACCAGCTCCCCAACCCGACCCGAAACCCAATAGCCCAAAGAAAACAAAACCCGACCCCAAAACCTGAAACAACCCTCTGATCGCTGATCGGTCGACCGCGTCGGTCGACCGATCAGCACTAAAATGCCTGCTGAGGGCATTTGACTTGCTGATCGCCAACTCACTCGATTTCTCTCACTTGTATATACCCGTTGGGTTCCCAGACACTGATAAACATATATATCTTATATTTATATGGTTATTCGCCACACGGGAAAACATTTACTATAGATAATTCACACATGAGTATACATATATACTATAGAAATTATTCGGGGTTTTACAAGACCATCAATGACGATCCTCACAAACAACGTCAAAAAGGACTTGTGCCACACACAACCCAAAATGGTGAGATACTCTGGGTTCATCCCGATTTAATTGAAGACGAACAGTGGGTTGGATCGTCATCCAAGAGGAAGTCAAAAGGTAAGGGAAAATCCTATTGCAGAGCCTCTGCCATTCCGGGAGAAGATGATGAAAGAATCCCTGCTTTCCCGCTCTCTGAAGATGAGCAAGAAGTCTTTGTGACCAACGGGGAACCGGTCTTTGTAACCCGGAGTGGAAATGAATATCATTTCAAATACCCAGATGCTTCCGAGCAATTAGCAAAGCAGGGGGTAACTAAAACCTTTCCCTCCAAGACATTAACAGAAATAGGAGTGGTTATAACTCCCCCGGTACCTGTTGAAAAGATTCAACAAAAGCTAAAGGAGAAAGAGCCTTTATACTAAGAGGGTCAGAACCCGAAGCAGTCTCGATTCAATCAACCGATTGGGAGAGACAAACCGGGAAGTTTGAGTGCTCCGCCCCACTTCAATATTATGACGCAATTAACCAATATACTGACTAGAATAACTCTATATGAGCTGTTACGTCTCTCGAAAGACATAAGGGAAGCTTTATAAGAAGTCTTGGCCAATTCTGATGTTTTCCTGACTCAGATCAAGCTATCTCCTGAAGAACCAGAGCCGTCAGTCCAACATTACAACCTCACGACCCACCACTTTCCCTGCATCTCTTTCACCAAAGAGGACATGCAGACAAAGAATTCAAAGCATGACCGGCCCCTGTATTTCATCGGACATATTGGCTCCAGCATTGTCAACCAGATTCAAGTTGATACAGGTTCCGCTGTTAGCATCATGCCACTCCGATTGATGTATAATATCGGAATACCAGTCAGTAAACTGGCCTTCACGGGCACTACGATCTACGGATTTAATACCAGTGGGTCCAGACCACTAGGTAAGATCCGAGTGAAGTGCTAGATTGGAGACTTGAAGTCAGAAGTCACGTGTTATGTGATTGACGCAGAGACTTCCTATAACTTACTTTTGGGTCGTCCATAGATCTATTGTAACGTTATAGTCCCTTCTACCCTTCATCAGTGTCTTAAGTATGTAGACACTAATAATGAGGTCAAGACGGTGGTCGTGGATAAGCAACTGTTTAAGGGGTTGGAAAATTATTTTACTCACTCCCTTCTCTGCGGCGCTAAATCCGATACTGAACTATCGGCCCAAGGTACGGACAGCGAAGAAGAAGCTGATACCGAAGCTGGATTTGATTACGATGGTGGTTTGTACTTAATGATATTGTACCCATTGTAATCGATCTTGATGATGAAGAGTCATCGGAAAGTAGTTATAATTAGCAACTTGCCGAAGAAGTAGTAATAAATGATGATTTAGAGTACTCGTTGTGTCTTCATAACATTATAAAAGAGTTATACGACAACCATAGTTTGTACGTACCGCTTCAATCGTCTTGCATGAAGAAGAAGGATGTTTAGAATTCGTTCGGAACAACACTCGTCATTCCTGCAAAAATAGGGGGTGAAAAAGAAGTCATCTACGGTAAAGGGAAAGAATTTTAAATACCAAACAACTTCTTGGAAGAAGATGACAATGATGATGAACCGGCCCCTCATCTATTCAGATATGACACAAAAGCACACAAACTAATGGAGAGATACAGATATGATTTCGCACTCGGGGAAGGTCTTTGTTTTGGTCGAGGTCCACGAGTTCCACCTCGTATGGCCTACGTACCAAAAGGAAAGCCCGATAACTATTATAGCCACCGAAGAGGTTTAGGCTATGTTTCCTCGTCCGACGATGAATGTTGCTGGCAGGTCATTGATCAAATTGCTAATAAGGGTAAAGACGGATATTCTTTCGACTCTTCAGCTTGGGACTCTGACGCTAGTTTTGGGTAAATGTTTAAAAGGCTAATGTCAAACATGTATACAGTCGATCCTGCCACAATAGAAGAAGACGACCAAATGCCAACTTGGGAAGACCCTTGGGTTCATCACTTGAATATGTAGTACGGTGATAGGTTTGAACAAAGAGAACCTCCTACCGAGGACCAAGTGATCCAGGTGAATATGGGTGATGAAGATAATCCGAAGCCGATATTCGTTAGTGATAGTTTCCCCCAAATGAAAAAGAGGAGTTAATTGCCCTTATTAGGGAGTACATCGATGTTTTTGCTTGGAACTACGAGGATATGCCAGGACTCGATCCAAATGTGGCAATGCATCGCCTCAATATTAAACCAGATGTCAAACCTGTCAAACAACAACAAAGACGGTTTCGTCCACAAATTATGGAGGTAATCGAGTTCGAAGTTAAAAAGCTTATTGACTCGGGTTTCATCAGGGAAGAGCAACATCCCGAATGGCTTGCTAATATTGTCCCGGTCCTTAAAAAGAATGAAAAAAATCAGGATTTGTATCGACTTTAGAGACCTTAACACTGCCTGTCCAAAAGACGATTTTCCTCTCCCCATCACAGATGTTATCATCGATAATACGTGTGGATTCGAGAGAATGTCCTTCATGGATGGATTTTTTTGGTTATAATCAGATAAAGATGCATCCAGATAATGAAAAGCATATCGCATTTAGAACACCCCTCGATGTTTTCTGTTACATGGTTATGCCCTTCGGCTTAGAGAATGCAGGTGCCACATATCAGAGAGCCATGTTAACGATTTTCCAGGAGCATCTTCGGAAGACTGTCGAATGTTACGTGGATGATCTAGTCGTGAAAAGCTGTGATAAGAATGATCACATCAAAAACTTGAAGACAATGTTCAATCTAATGCGGACTCATCAATTGAAGATGAATCCTACTAAATCTTTTCTCGGAATGTCCAGCGGTAAATTCCTTGGATTCGTCGTCACCACTAAGGATATTCACATTAACCCTGATAAAGTGAAGGAAATTAACGAGCTGCAACCCCTAAGAAACCTTAAGGAACTCAGAGGATTACAAGGACGGTTGGCTTATATTCGTCGGTTCATCTCGAACCTTTTGGGAAAGTGTCAACCATTCCCCTGTCTCACAAAGAAATGCGTATCATTCATATGGGACGACACTTATCAAAAAGCATTCAAAGTTATCAAAGAATATCTCTCGAAACCCCCCGTACTCGTTGCACAAAAATCGGGCAAACCATTCTTGATCTATGTCAAGGCAACGAGCCACTCGTTAAGTGCATTACTTGCACAAGACGACGATAACGGTCACGAATGGGCAGTATATTATTTGAGCCGGACCCTTGTGGGTGCCGAATCTCGATATCCAATGGTCGAAAGGGAGTGTCTCACCTTCGTAATCGCTATTCAAAAGATGTGACACTACTTGGTCGGACAGGCTATCTATGTTATCTCTAATGTTAATGCTATCAGAGTATTCATGACGCAGCCGGCTTTCATGAATTAGTGGCTAGCAAAGTGGGCCCTGCTTCTATCCCAATACGACCTACACTTAAAATAATAAAAGTCGGTCAAGGGACAAGTTATTTATGATCTCCTGACAGCTAACCCAACTACGGACACCGCCGAAGTATACGACGATCTGCCAGATGAAACCCACGAATCCAACGTAACTTCCCATCAACAGGTGTGGGGTTTGTACTTCGACAGTGCCTCTCGAGCAACTAATGTAGCAAGTGCTCCTGGATGTTCTAAGATTTCCTCCGGAGTTGGAGTTGTCTTAGTTTCCCCAGAAAAACATGTGATGCCTCGGGCCTACTCGCTAACCGAGCCATGTTCAAACAATGTAGCCGAGTATAACGCATTGCTTATTGGACTTAGCTTTGCTAAAGAGCTGGGGCTCGAGTACCTTGAAGGTTTCGGTGACTCTCAACTGGTAGTTAAACAAGTGTAAGGGGAGTATGAGGTTAGAAAACAGGATCTGATACCATACCATAGGATGGCCGTTGAAATGGCAGAATCGTTTGAAGGATTCTTCATCAAATACATTCCACGTTTACAAAACGCCTACACGGATGCATTAGCAGCATTAGCAGTATCTCTAGCACAGCCTTCCGAAATAGAATAATTCATTACGGTGAGAACTCACCAACTCTTCGTACCAATCTATGATGTAGATGAAAGAGAAGATGATATTAAAGAAGTGTATTCAACTCAAGTTGAGTTCGAATCCTGAGACTAGCGTTTCCCTATCATAGACTATGTCCTACACGGAATTTTATCAGAAGACGTGAAGAAAAGAGACTCAATCCGATGGAGAGCACCGAGATTCTACTATAACACGGAGAGTCGAACGCTATATCATCGGGGATATGATGGTTTACTATTATGTTGCCTATCCACTAAAGAGACGGAAGAAGTCCTTAGGGAGACGCACAAAGGGGTTTGTGGTGCACACCAACCTGGCCCCAAACTTTATGACGGCATCAGAAGAATGAGATATTTTCGACCCACCATGATCAAAGATGCAGTCGCATATGCCTGAAAGTGTCACGCGTGTCAAGTACACGCGAATTATATGCACCAACCCCCGGAGCATCTACATCCTTCGACTACATCATAGCCTTTTAAGACTTGGGAATGGATGTTGTTGGTCTTATAAATCCCCCGTCAGTCAAAGGTGATCTATTCATTCTGGCAATTACCGATTACTTCTCCAAGTGGGTTGAAGCGATTCCGCTCAAAGAAGTGAAGACGAACAACGTTGTTGTGTTTATTAAGCACCACATTATCTACTAGTATGGTGTCCCAAGGCGAATCATACATGACAACAGTCATCAGTTTATCAGTAATGCATTCATCAAATTTTGCGAGAAGTTTAAAATTCAAAACATCTCGTCAACAGCTTACAATCCCACAGCAAACGGATTAGTTGAAGCCTTTAACAAGACTATCATCAAGCTTTTGTCAAAACTTGTGAAGACTAATAAACGAGATTGGAATGATAAACTTAGCAAAGCTCTATGGGCCTACCGCACCACAGTTCGCACGCCTACTGGCGCAACCCTGTATTCTTTGGTATACGGGTGTGAAGCAGTCCTTCCATTGGAAATTCAAAATCCATCTCTGTGAATCGATCTTGCAACCCAGATGACGACCGAAGAGCAACATCAGAAACGTCTTGAAAAACTCGAAATGCTCGACGAGAAGCGTTTGGAAGCTCAAAAACACATTAAGTTCTACTAAGCCAGAATCTCCCGAGCCTTTGACTGACCATGTATCGGGAAGTTCCCGGAAGAATACTACGTGTGGTATTCTTAGGGATAACCCAGCAGCTACAAAAGTGATAAATAAGAAATCCACACTTAGACTTTGAATGTTTTCAAAGTTGAAACATATCTTCTTGTTGATATCGAATTCACTAACACTCATGAATTCTTTTGTTGAGGCGAGATTCAACCATTATGACAAATCAATCTTTCCTCACAAAATCCCTCACTGATCAAATCAATTGACGGTGGGTCCATCAAAATTTCTATTCGCCAATTCTTAGTAATTTTCAAACTTGACGTGTTAAGTCCTGATCACTTAACATTGAAACTCTCCAGCGAGTGGCTAGTACAAGTTGGCATTCTCATTGTTGCATGTATTCTACTCCCTTTGCTTTCTCGGTCAAACCTATAAAAGTTAAGACCAAAGCCAGAATCCTCTCTCGATTCCTTCCATGAACGAGAGGTCCACTTTTAATTTTAGCAATCAAACCTATAAAAGTTAGGATTGCCTCCAACCTCTCTTGGTCAAACCTACAATAGTTAGGACCAAGGCCGGACTATCCCTTTTGATAAACGAAAGGCTTCCACCTTTTCGATATCAGCCAAACCTATAAAAGTTAAGGCCAGAATTGGAATTTCACCTCAATAAATGAGGAATTCTTTTCTTGGATTAAGCAATCAATCCTATAAAAGTTAGGGTTGCTTTAATCTTTTCCATTCTCGGAGTAGAGATCCCACTCCTAGTTTTACCTTTTCGGATTCTGGGGGTGAAGGTTCCACATCGAGTATCTTTTGCAACTGGAGATAGATATAAAATCCTTCCTCTTCAGTATTGGGAGATAGAATATAAAATTATTTCTCTTCTATTTTGGGTTCATCTTTACCTTAAACAAGACCTGGGGACAGAATATAAAATTCATCCTCTCCAGCATCGGGTTTGTCTTTACCCTAAGAAAAAAACACAATTCTCAACTTCAAATCCGTACACCTCATGCACGGGGAATTTTATCTCGACTCCTAAATAGAGATAACCCTACGCCTAACATGTGTTGCCGGTTTAGTCTTTTACCGAGTAAAAAAGATACCAGACCACAAGTCTGGGGATTTTTATCCCGAATCCTAAGTAGGGATGAGTCAGTACCTAATACGTGTTGTCAGGTGCCATATTCCCGTAAGAAATGATAAAGTCTATGTATTCAAAATCATAGCACCAAGTCTAAGAGAATTAACTCTCTTAGCACAACGCTACATGTGAAACGGGTTTTAATAATTCACATGCTATCCCGATTCAATCGGTAATCAGTAAAAGCATATTAAATCCGTTAAAGGCTGGGGGTTTGCCAAAAATCTTAAATCTACGTCTAACACACATCGTCGGTTTAGTCTTTCATCGATTGAAAAAGATATCAGAATCTAAGTTTGGGAAATTTTATCCCAAAGCCTAAGTAGGGATAAGTCAGCGCCTAACACGTGTTGTCGGGTGCCATATTTTTATAAGAAATGGTGAAGTCTATGTATTCAAAATCATAGCACTAAGTCTAAGAGAATTAACTCTTTTAGTACAACGTTACATGTGAAACATGTTTTAATAATTCACATGCTAGCCCGATTCAAACGGTAATCTGTAAAGGCACATAAAATTCGTTATAGGCTAAGGGTTTTCTAAAAAATCCTATAAATTTTATGGTTGATTATTCCAAACAGAATAGGGCATCATAATAATGAAAAAGGGTAAAATGAATGAAAAAGAAATATCTTCTATTAATGAAAATTGAGTTTGCAGGTACAAAAGTCACAATCAATCTACACGAAGCTTATGGCTAAGAACTTGTTGCTCTAACTTAGACAATTCTATAGTATAAGCTTGCTCAAGCTCGCTCTGTAGTGTGGTCTTCATAGAGTCTTCATCAGCAGCCAATACCTTCGCGGCTTTTTCTTTCATCTTGGCCAACTTCTCTTTAGTGAGTGCCAGTTACCCGGATATTTCCTCTGGAGCGCGCTCCACATGTACCTTCATCATCTTCAAAGCAGCTTGAGCATCCTTCACCGCTTTTAACTCTAGCTCGAGTCGCGCTATTGTGGCGTCACCTGACGCAAGAGAAGAATCAATGTTGCAAAGAGTTGCCGACTTGTCAGCACAAGCCGCTGCCATTTGGTGAACAAGACCTTCTGCTTCTTGAATCTTAGAATCAGCAGATGCTTGAGCTTCGCGCCATGCTTGTAACTTGGTTTCCATCTGAGCGGCCACATATGAAGAAACTCCGACTGCCTGAAATTCCTTTAGTTTTTCAAGCTCACACTCAAGGCGAACCAAGTCTGCAGTAATAGCGTCCACCATGTCTGAATACCCTTGACTCCTCAGAAAGGTCACTTGGTGATCGAGATATGACTTGAAGAGATCAATAGAGAGCCCATTACGAAGAAGATTGTCAACCATCTCATTCACAAACGAGAAGAAAAAACGAACTTCCATGCGGAGGAGGATTTTATCTGGGTCATTATTGGATAGTAGCGCCGTGACGAGATTATAAAGCTGAGTTGAAAGCCCTAAAAGAAGAGTAACTATTTAGGAATTTTAGTCCGAATAGTTTAAAGATAAATATCAGAACAGGGCTCACCAATAATGACTGAAGGCTCTTCAATTTGATGCTCTGCATTCGACACCCCTTGCATGGCTGCATGAGTCGTTGGAGTTATTGCGGACGTAGTAGTCGTAGATGTACCGACTTTTTTAGTTGGTCTTGCGACCTGTTCAACCGGACTGATCCCCGTAGCTACAGTAGTCATCTCGCCAGGATCGTAAGCTGAGTTTGAGCCGCTGACAACTGAGTTTCTATGATAGTTCCTGCCAACAGCAAGAAATCAAGACCCTCAGGATCGTCAAATATCCCAACAATAGTAGCAGTATCAGTCTCAACGACTGGTCCTACAAGCATAACTCCCTTACGGTTAAGTAAGACTGATAAGTGAGTAACTTTTGCAAAGGAATAAATTCATGCCGGTAAGGGGACCAACCTCAATAATTGGTTCGACGGTCTCACGACGAGCTTGTTCTGAAAACATATCGTCAAAAAGCATGTCGCCAAATCCCGAAGGATCTTGTACAAGATCAAATAAAGGTGAGTTAACTGCGTCGTGAGAAACTTCTTCGTCTTTAAACTTTCCCTCGGAATATCTATAGAAAATTCAAAGTGGTAAGACATGGAAAGAGAAGTTGAAAACCAACAATAAAGGAGAATTAAATTTACCTCCGGTAGTAACAGCATGCCCTTCAATCTCGACATCAACGATCGCCTCTTGTAGCTTTTCTAAAAGAGCCAGAAGCATATAAGCAATTAGAGGAGGGACGAACTCTGAGTCATTTAATACCCAAGATTGCTATCTAAAAGGTGTACTACCAGTAATAGGTGTACCTGGGCTAGCAATCACCATGGACAAATCAGATCCTACAACGGCACCTTTGTCGGTGTTAGGGGCCACACCTGTTTAGGCACCCGCCAGATCCTAATCCACGGCCTCATCTGCTTGTGGCACGAAGCAAGATCCTCCAAAAAAGTCTAAGTCGGGAGAAGGGGGGTTGTACATCACTGCGTCTTCATCATGACCCTCTAGAATATAAATTTGCTAAGTCTAAAGCTTGGTAGAGGAAAAGACTGAAAAGATGACAAGAGTCGAAACATTACTTTCCCCACCAATGGGCATATCGTCGGCCACCTCCATTCGAGAAGCCTGAGGTTTAGCGTGTCGCTTGATGATCAACTTTAGTCGTTTAGTAGGTCGGACCTCTTTAAGATCCACAGGTCTGTCCTGTGCAGATGTGGCATGCGTTTCAACTTGCAATCCTGCCTGAGCTGTAGCTCGAGATTAAGCACGAGTGATAAGGCCACTTCTCTCCTCTTCCCCCTCAAAATCTACATCTGAAAGTTCAACCATCATTCTATTATAAGTAGGCAAAATTCTCCACTTCTTTCGAGCTTTAAGTCGGCGAGCTCGATCAGCGATCGATAAATCCCATAGCTCATTATAAAAAGACTTGGACAAACCTGCTGCATGTTCCTCGAAGTTGTTGTTGACCTCCATAGCACCACTAGCAGTGGCGTGATCCTCTTCGGAATTCTCCTCGTCAGAAGCAAATGATTCCTCTTCTATCTCCTCCATTTTCTGCTTGCCTTTGCCTAAGGGACCAGTGAGCTTACTGTCGCGTCTCCTTCTTTCCAGCACACTTTCTTGAACCATCCTCTCAGCGATACATGATACAGCTTCAGCCATCAACTCCTTAATTGACTTCAGAGGGACGTGTTCATTAGCAACCATAATCCATTTGCAACATAGATATGTAAGCTCTAAGTGGCTGTCAGTATTCAGAAGACTGAATTTAGCACCGGTACAGCCCGTCACATTCCACAGCCAAGCACGAGCACCGTCCACTAGCCCGCCACGAGTATGAAACCGTTGGTTTGGATTCCCGATATATAACTTGTCATATCCAAATTGATGGGCGAACCGGCATGATAGATAAGGCTCTAAATAGCAGCACTCTTTCACTCAAAAAATGAGGTGACCTGGCCTTATGTTCATGAGCCATATGAAGCAGCCAACATCGAGAGAGGTCTGGTCAGTTCTGGGCACTTCTACATCGGTAAGCATCCCACCATATTTGCTGGCAAATCGAGGAAGGCATGGATTGATCACCCAACCCTTATGCATGTGCAAGCTCCTCCTAACTTCCGAGAAGTCCCGAGCTTTCCATCTACACTTCTCGTATAGTTGTAGCAAAGGAGTGGACAGATCTGCATTAGTAGGAGGTAACATCAAATCGGGGCGATGAAGAACCAGCCACCCCATCAGATAGGTGTAAGGGAGCTCTGCCTTCGCCATAAAGATCTTCTCGGATAGGGTCTCCTCAGTTTGAGTAAAAGCTGTGACCACTTGACGAAGCCCACGATGGATGCCGGCAATCATTGCTGGCAAAAGAGATAAGCTCCTTCTGTAGGCAAGCTGGACAGCGGGAAATTACACCTCTATCGGCAAGGCATCCGAGTTCTGATATGGCACCACGTACTTCTTTAACCAAAGTGCGATATAACCGGCCAACAAAGTCTTCGGGTGGATGGATTTCTCCACTTGCAACAAGAAAGTCTTGAACTTAGTCCCTACACAAAATCTACCTTGGGTACTCGCAATGGTATAAGATCGGGCGTCGTATTTTTTAGTCAATTTGTTGATCTCCGAAGGAGTCAATGGTTTTAGTTCACAAACAGCTTCGCCGGTTTTCTCCAAATTCTTAAATAGGTAACCTGAGAATTGCTTCAAGCTTATTTGAGGAGACTTTTTCCTCATAACTGGATTAGTTCCGACTAAAGCAATCTGATAATGACACGTGAGTTCCCATAAAGTGTTGTATCGAGCGGGCTTGTGGATTTTCAGTTGATGTAGCTCTCGGTTAGAGGGAAAATATTCCTGATACAGCATATCTCCCATTTGTAATCCGGAGACTTTGTGCATCTCATGGAAAGGTAGTCCTAATTCTTCGTTCCGGGTAAGAAATGTGTTTGTATCTAGATTGTACAGCTCTATCAATCCCGTGAAGTGGAGAGCATTCACTGGTAATCCGTATTGGGTAGCACAGATAGCGTCATATAATCTTATCAACTTCTATTCAGCACCCCCAACGGTGGAGGACATAACCGGTCATCCGGCCCCACCATGATTTGTTTGAAGAATTAGACCAACCATAGCACCTGTAATTTTCGATAGGCAGCTCTCACCCTAGCTCAGCGAGGCGATTCTTCACTGTGCGAGCCACTATGGATAGCTCTCCTTTAGGCGGGTCCTCTAATCCCATCACACCGAGATGCAATCCTGTGATGTGTTTCCTACTACTGGAACCCGGAAGTGAATGGCTGGTGACGTATCCGCAAGGAATGTTGGTGTGCTCTTCTGTCAGAGTCCACAGCATTTATTGTGTCACCGCTTGCCCCCGCAACTCCGCTAGCGAAGGATGACGAGGGAACGAAGGAAGGTATAAACAAGTCGTACCCTCACTGTGTAACCACGGTTCATCTTCGAGGATTACGATGGTTGGATCCGTCACAAAATCGCCAAACATGTAATGTGTCTTTCTTAAAGCATGAGCAGGATCCGTATCTTCAGCAAACGGCACATCCGTAATTAACTAGTGTGTGATGCGGTGACCCCCCTCCCGTACCAACTTAGAGAGCTCATCAGGGAGGTCCAAAGCGAACTGAGAAGTGGAAGGAATCGACATCAGGTTATCAACAGCAGCGTAATATCTACTCCTATGGCCATCTATCTCGAATGGAGAAAACGACGTTGCAGGGTATTCAACTAAAACGAGTAATGCGTGTTTATAAAACGTAGTTATGAAGAAATATTAAGGCAACACGGGGTGTTGAACTCTATTTACCAATCCGTGAGATAGAGTCCTTGTAATTAGCGAGACGATTCTAACTGTATCATGAATACACAAGATAACGTACATTATCACACGAATAGCGCGATAAAGTACCCCATCTTACAAAACGTAATACGGTAAAAATCGCCCCATATTGCCTTAAGACGTGTTTTGACTAAGCAAAACGTATTTGATAAGCATCAATCCCCACAAAGGAGGATTTTAGCTCTTCCCAATTGCCTCACCAAGGAGAACGGAGCGGGGATGTAATGTAGAAGCGTCCACCCCCACAAAGGAGAATATCAACTCTTCCCAACTACCTCACCAAGGAGGACAGGGCGGGGATGTAATATGCAATATGATATAATAAATACTAAATTCACAAATGGAGATTATAGAAGTTTACCAACGAAAGAAAGAGGCTCTCTCTCAGGAGACTGGGTGGCCGATCGACTCCTCGGAATGCGAGATCTCCTGGTTGACGTAGCTAATCTGCAATGGGGACCAACAATTCAATTATTCGGAGAATTGAGAAGTATAACATTCAAAGGGGAAATTACAAATCTTTAACTAAAATTCTACAAAATGAAATTTTCCAGTTAAGGGTCCAATTAAACCTATACGACGTTCTCAATTCAAGTTAAAGTGAAGGGAAAATCAAATTGAGGGTCGCAAAGTCAAACATAAGGTCTCGACTACGTCAACATACTGATTCACAAGCTCACAGAATCATCTGAAATTAGAGCACGAATATTAAGTTGAGTTTCAGAATCATGCATATATGAGTATGAACAAGAATTAAATGATACCAAGCCATTTGTACAACCAAGCATCCCAAGGGCTTAATGTTGACAAGAATTCGAAACTAAGCTTCATTCAAGCGTCAATTCATATTCAAGCTTCGGTTCATCAACTTTAAGACTAACAAAGTTCAAAGCTCGACAAATTAAAGCAAGAGGTTGTGGTCATACACAAAGTCAAAGTCAAGAATCAAGGCTTCGATATTTTTCCCTAAATAGAGAATTCGGTTCGGTTCCCATACACAACCATGTTTAGTGAACTCCTACACAAGTCAAGCCAAGAAACGTTACCATTTTAGGTTTACAATATCCATTAAATACTTTGTAAGCATGGGTATCAATTCAAATCTCAATTATGGACATGGATTCAATCATCAACATAAAACAGAGAGGAGCATACAACCAAGCATCCCAATGGCATAAAGTCGACAAGGATTCGAAGCTAAACTTCCAAGAAATTCAACTCAAGCCCATGTACAAACTCGGATTCAAATCATTCGGCCATATGCAAGTTTGGATTCAAGTTATACACAAGTTCGGATTCAAGTCATACACAAGTTCAATCATATACAAGAGTCCGGTAACATACGACTGCGGATTCAACCATCAACATCAACCGTGAAGAAGAGTTCGGCCTCAGCGATGCCTAAGTCCACGAATGACAGACTCAAATCATCAATATCAACTAAGGAAATTTTGGCCACTGTCAAAATCCAAACCCAAATTTCGGTCTTCCCCCAAAATCAAAGAATTAGGGCTTCAAATATCAAGTCATGAACACAACCAAAGCCAAAATTCGGCCACCAACAAACCCAATGCCAATTTTAGTTTTTCCCCAAAACTCAAGAACTAGGGTTTTGACTATCAATTTGAAACTCAAAGAATACAACTAAAATTGAAAGTTTGGGTTATGGAGCTTAACTAAAACCGAGGTAGATGAAGGATGAGCTTAGCCAAAAGAACCCCCCAAATGCTCGAGCTTAATGATTGGCCGAAACCCTAGCTTTGAATCTCCCCCTTTTGGTCGAATCCGAATTGGAAGAAGAGAGGAAGGAGGAGATAAGGAATTTAAAGATGGGAATTTCGATTGAGTTTGGAATTCTTGAGCTGGAGGAATTCTTGAATGGATGAAGCTTGGGGAAGAAGAAGAAAACCGAAAAAGTTGAAGAGAGGGAGCCTGGAACCTAAAAATAGAAGAAGGAAAGATAGGAAATCAGGATTTATATCCCAAGCTCAACCCGACCCGCTCTTATGCGGGTTGGATCGCCGCCCGACCCGCGAGCACGTGGGTCGGATCAAATCTGATCTGCTCATGCACGGGTCAGATAGATCTGACCCGTGTTCGCACGGGTCAGAGTGACCTGACCCGCGTTCGCATGGGTCAGGCACCATCCAGCGGTCGTTTCGTTGCATTCTCGCTTGCTTTCGCCCTCCATCGGAAAATTTGACATCCAATTTCATATT
Source organism: Asparagus kiusianus (assembly GCA_022839385.1). Lineage (NCBI taxonomy): Eukaryota > Viridiplantae > Streptophyta > Magnoliopsida > Asparagales > Asparagaceae > Asparagus > Asparagus kiusianus. The sequence goes on from BQKN01060144.1 coordinate 124,445, forward strand.
TTCGGGTGGTTTCACGGTATTTTTGCTCATATTTGGAATATTCGGGACCCACTTTAATACTCCTGGGTAATTTCGCAGCATTTGCGCTCATATTCGGAATATTCGAGACCCACTTGCATACTCCCGGATAATTTTGCAGCATTTTCGCTCATATTCAAAATATTCAGGATACACTTTCATATTCCTAGGTAATTTCACGGCATTTGCGCTCATATTTGAGATATTCGAAACCCACGTACGCTCCAATGGGTGTACGAGTCTAAACTGTTTTCCACTCTTGAGGGAAGTTCCTGGAGAATATTACATGTAATAATTCTTAAGGATAACCCGACAACCTCCAACTGGTACACGAGGTTAAACTGATTCCTAAAACTCCCAGGAGTATACGAGTATAAACTGGTTCTCCTCAGGTAAACGCAAAACCCTAGGGTCAACGCCGGTCAATGCGTAGCCCCAGGTCAATGCCAGTCAACGCGTTACGATAAGAGTCAACGCTGATTAATATGAAACCCTAGGGTCAACCCTGGTCAACACGTAGCCCTAGGTCAACGCCGTTCAATGCGTTGCGATGAGAGTCAACGCCGATCGATACAAAACCCTAGAGTCAACGTCGGCCAACGCGTTGCGACGTAGATAATTAGTTCAAAAGTCAACTCAATGAGACGAACCAAATTCAACCTACTAATTTCGATTCGAGACTTTGATAACGGTCAGACGATAAATGCAGCACCGGATGAATTTTAACTATTCGACAAAGTGCTGAATAGGCTGAAATATGGAGAAGTCACGAACTAAAGCCAGTTATAAGTCCTTTAACATTGATTGAAGGTGAGGGTTTATCATATCCAAAGCATTTCAGACTCCTCTATAAAAGAATGAGGCTGAAACACTTTGGAGGGGGTATCTATAGGCGTCTAAATTACCTATAAGGACCCGCACAAAACTCGAAGCAATGAGTGGACGCGTCAATCAGCTTGTGTGCGTCGGTCAACACGCACGCATTAATCAATACGCACACGTCAACCAACGCATGCATGTCAACCAACACGCGTACGTCAGGCAGCCTAAAGTAATCGACGCATTTGATGGTCAGTCCCACAACGAAGGGTACAAGTCAACGAGTCGACCAAATACATGAAATGGCGAAAAGTACAAGTCTCGGAAAGAAAAGAGCCAAAAGAGAAAGAACTCGACGGAGGCGACGGACCCGCGCTAGCGCGAGACGGTACTGGCCGACCCGCGCCAGCGCGGGTCGGATGTATCCGACCCGCGGACCCGCGCCCCCACGAGTCAACAGAGCCCGTCGTGCAGTCCAGAGCCCGAAACGTGTTTTTTTGGTTTTTAAAGCGGTTTTCACAGGATTTATCTGTTGTAGGGGTTCCCAACTGATTTGATATCATCCACAAATATGGTTAGGCTGTTGTTAACTGAAAATAAGGCCAAATCACTCATTCTCATCCAAATACCTGCACTCGAGGCCTATACATATCAGCTCAAGGCCTCCATTTTACAGGGCTGGAATTTTATCAAGAGGATGAGGTGCTGCTAGATTTAGGAGTCAAGAAGCACGAAATTTTAGCAAAGGCCAACGAGATCCCGGCGAACTTCAGCATAAAGGAGAAGTCTTTCGAAGGATCTGAAGCCTCGTACGTCCGTTCTTTGAGATTAGGCTTAGTCTTAATCTCGAGAAGAGCTACTGATTTTGCTTGGTCAATTTCAGAGCTTCAAGCGAATACTTCCTTGGTGAAGTTGGAGCTCCGTCAATTTTACGACAACCGGATCCGATCCGTGGTCGTCCACGGATAAACCCCGGCACAGGCGAAGAACCAACGCAAGCCAGAGCCGATAAACGATTCTTGTGTTTATTTTCAAGAGAGTTGTAACTTTTATTTTTGTTATTCGAATTTGTTGTAAACGATTAAAGTTATAATGAAATCGATAATAAAGGCGACTTTCGACGAAAACAACCTCTTCAGCATCTCCTCATCCTTTATGAACGTCGTGTTCGCCTCCTCGTACACCGAATTGTCGATTTGCCCTGACGCTGTAGCTCGGCTCGTTCTGGGCGGTGGCGAACTCGACGACGACGAGTCTGTCCTTGGCGGCAACGAGGGAGGCGATGAATTCTTTGGCGGTGTTGATCTTTTTCACGCGGTCAGCAACGGCGGCGACCGCGGGGGGTTTCTGGGTGGGGCTGGTGGCCGCGGCGGAGGAGGAGGAGACATGGCGGAGGGAGCGGAAGCGGCGGGGCAGGAGGTGAGGGGAGGGCAGGGGGAGGAGGGAAGGAGGGGGAGGGCGGGGCTTGTGATCTGGGGAGGAGAGAAGGGGTCTAGAGAGAGAATGTGTATTATAGTCTTTACCTATGTAAAATTCTTGGGCTTTGTGTTTTGGGGGCTCAGTGCATAATTCTTACGAATTTGGTGGTTTTAAGAGCGTTGAAAAAATCTTGGGATGAGAAGCACGTTTTCATTAGTTTTGAGGGCTGAAAGCATTTTTCCTTTAAAAAAACCATTCAGTGGGACACGTGTTCATAATTGGTGGGTATAATATACATGAGATGTGATGCGCACGGCGCACCCCACACCTTGTCATGCATCCTAAATGCATCGCATATAATTTAAAAAAAATAAAAGATATATAAAATCAATATCACTATGTGTTAATTATTGATGGGTATGAGATACTTGAGATTTTTTTATTTGCATCTATTCATTTTATTGTTTTTTTTATTCTAGCTCCATAGGCTGAGATAGCCCAATCATTCTCTTTTATGAATGATAACAAAATAGGTCCGGTCAAACATGTAAATAAATTTACATTACATAAAAGTTATGGTCAAAATTCTCATACTGCATCATTTAGAGTAAAAAAAATGAATTGATCTTGTTCATTTCTTTAAGATTCTTTGATCCAACATTTCGTGTATAGTTGAGATTTTTTTTCTTAAGGATAATTTAATAATTTAATTATTTAGTAGGTGTAGAGAGTTCTGTTAAAGTCAAAGTTCAAAGTTCAGAGGGTTTTTTAAGACACCCTAAGTTTTATGGAAGTAACATAAGATTAAAAAAATGTTCACAGAAATTATGTGCAAAAACCCCATCAAAGTTTAGGTCATGTCTATTCTAAAAAATTTTTGTAAAGTGAACAATATTCTACTAGCTTGAATATACTATAAAGGATATTGATCCTCTCCGCAGCATAAAGTTGTGAAGAGACAGGCACTTTCAGCTCCAATCATTGATTGTTTAATTATCTAAACTAAGATTATCAAAAAATTATCAAAACTAAGTCTTATCAACACAAGGCTCAAATTTGCGCGTATGTGCATTAAGGTTTTCTAGATCCAATTAAGCAAATTCCTTCTTCGGGCTCTATTAGACTTGCATGCGCTCAAGGGCCTCTGTATTACTAGGTCCATTAGAGCCATGAGGAACAAAATATTTATTATAAAGACTTCGAAATTTCCATCTCTTATATTATCTAATATGAGACTAAACTTTCTAGTAGATTTTGAAGTACTCTTTAAATCTCCAACAGAGGCGAGTGGGAGTTAGTGGGGGCGAGAGGCAACGAGCGACGGCTCTTTATTCATTGTTTTTCTATTTTCTCATGCGGAAAGTCTAATAACAGTATTGATAGCACTGACAGCTGGCCATTCATTCAAATTTCAAAAAGCGAAAGAATATAATAATAATATTTACTGTGTCACGTGTAAACAGCTGGGTATGACATACTCGAGGTTTGATGCTCCCCCGACACCTACTTGTCATCTATCTATATATTAGTTCAAAAACATCAAGTGTGATTAAAAAACAAAGATAGTGTGAATATGAGTGTAGAACAACTAGCAGAAAAAATTAGAAAGAAGGGTTCTTTACACATATACCCCTCACATCTTTCATATTTATAGCTTACCCCAAAAATCTTTATTTTTTGCAAAATTATCCTCCAAAACTCGCATATTGGGTGTTTCTACTCCTCCAATATTAACAATGTTGGCTTTTAAACAATGAAATTGCAAAATTTCCAATAATTTTCAATTCGTTTGCAATATATTCCCATTTAAAATGTAAAGTTTTAAATGGAGGGAGGGGAAAAAGTAAAGTGAGAAAACCAGGTCATAATTTTGCAATGATCAAGATTTGAGGGGTGATTTTGCAAATACATACCTATCAAAGTGAGAACATCATTTTTAATTTACTTAAAAAACGATTATCCATATGAATTGCACTAATTTCTAATTTATTACTCTAAAAAGGGGTAAGGGCGCTTCTACAAGGACCCAAAAAAGGGACCAAAGGGGGGGGGACAGGTGAGTTGTCCCCCTCCGGTTGGATGATGCACTGTTCATGAACAATACATCATCCAATCGAAGGGGGTCTCCAATTTGCAGGGATCCTCAGGGCATTAATCAAAGGTTAAGGGTGCTTTTACAAAGACTCCAAGGGAGGGACAGTTGAGCTGTCCCCGTTGGATGATGCGTTGTTCATGAACAGTGCATCATCCAATCAGAGGGGTACAGCTCACTTGATATAGTAGTGAATTTCCTGTTAACCTGAGTATGCTATAAAAAGAACCATAATGAGAGAGAGAGAGAGAGAGAGAGAGAGAGAGAGAGAGAAAGAGAGAGTGTGTGATGGAGATGCTGGTTTCACACAGGCTTTGCCAAGGAAGTGTAGTGCCTGAAGCATATGTATTTTCCGAGGAGCAGCGGCCGACGTCTGTGAGCACAAACAGAAGCATCCCCATCATCGACCTTGAAGAAGGGAGTGAGGATGAGGTTGTCAAAGAGATCCTCAACGCCGCAAAAGATTATGGCGTCTTTAAGGTTATTCGCTGGGCACTCATTCCTATTATATATCTTCACCTCATACATATTCATTTACGATTTGTTCACCACATCTCTTGGGTACAAACAACTTAATCTTTTTTTTATTAATGTTTTATACATGATCATTAACTTCTAGGCATATCTGTAAGGGTCTATTGAAGATAGACTCCCCATACTGTGGCCCAATTGTGGTTTGACACGTACTTCTATTATTGCAGATACACCTCCTCAGTAATTTTTTGGGTATGTTACACTAAATCCTCAAAGAACTTTTGGCGCTTTCTAGTAATACCCCGATAACTTTTAAGATTGCACTAAACCCCTCAATAACTTTCAAAATAGCACTAAATCCCCAATAACTTTTGCAGAAAATTCCCTACATAAATCTTTTGGGTAAATTACACTAAACCCCCAATAACTTTCAAAATGCTTTTTTTATGTTGTCTTCTGGTTCTAATCTATGGGGTTATTTGCAAAATATAAAAACTTATTGGGGGGTTTTCTATAAATGCAAAAGTTATTGGGGGTTTAGTACAACACGTTGCAATTTCACTCGGGGGATTTATCTACAACAATAGAACTACGAGGGGTATATCTGAAATTGGGCAATAGAATAAAAGATTAAAGATCTATCTGCGCGCAATTAACCTTACATGCATGTGTATGTAAATGTTCCATCTCACCTGGAGAGGATACATGTTTTGATAATTCATTAAGATCAATTGCAGGTAATTAACCATGGAATTCCAGAGCAATTGATAGACGACGTGATTAGTGTTGCTCAGGAATTCTTTGAGATGCCTGTTGAAGACAAAGCGCCCTACTACTCTGAAGATCCAATGAAAGAGACTAGACTTTTTACAGGCCAAGGTTTTAGAAAAGAAAATATTCATTTCTGGAGGGACTGCCTCATTATGTCTGCCTACCCCGTGGAGAAATATGAGCATCAGTTTCCAGAGAAACCTGATAACTTAAGGTAATATCCAATGTCCCGCTCCATCACTACCTTCCAATTCTTTTTAACATATTAGTCCCTCAAATCTGTAATAATTCCATGTTATCCATATATCCCATCTCTGGAATTTCACATAGGTCCGTCAAATCCTATGGGACCTTTGGTCATTTGAGGGGCCAATTCGCAAGACCCATAGTAGTTGAGGGACGCATGAGCAGTAAGACTTGATGGACTAATATCGTGGAGTTACTGAAGATTTGAGGGACTAATATCTAGAAACCCCTACTTCTTAATGCATCTCTTGTTGGTTTATATGTATCCATGTATAGGAGGATCATGGGCAAGTTTGTGCCAGAGGGAAGAAAGTTAGTGAGAAGACTTTTGGAGCTGATCTCCAAAGGACTAGGACTGGAAGAGGATTATTTGACTGGTGATATCAGTGAAGGCTCTATGAAGATGGTTTTCAACTATTACCCACCATGTCCAGACCCTAGCTTAACATTAGGGCTGCCCAAGCATTGTGACATTACTCTCATCAACCTCCTCCTTCAAGGGAATGTTAGCGGTCTCCAAGTCCTGCATGATGACCAATGGATCTCTGTTGACCCTCTTCCTAATTCCTTTGTCGTAAATTTTGGACTTCTACTGGAGGTAACTCAATTCATTCATTTTCGCTTATAACTAATTAATTAGCTTATAACACGTGTACTACTCTCTGTACTAGTAATACCTGTTTTGAAGTCACTATCCCTGTAGTTTTATTTTGGCATATAATTAAATCCTCGAGGGTCATTATTTTGCCTCTTTTACCCTCAGGTAGACTTACTAATTTCACCAGGAGAAATATTTTGTCAAATTTTCATCCGGGTAGAAGAGTCAACAAAATTACGCACAGCCGAAGTGAAACTACAAGAGTAGCAATTTCAAACACTTCAGGGATCTACGCTCAACTGACCCTTTTTTTTTCCCATTTATTAAAGCTTTAAGTAAAGATTGTCACTTTATAATATCTCCATCCATTTTCTTAATAGGTTTGTTCGATCATAACAGGTTATATCTAATGGATTACTAAAGGCTGTGGAGCACAGGGCTGTAACAAACAAGAATGTGGCAAGGACATCGATCGCCATGGCCATCAGATCAACTGATGACTGCATCATTTGTCCTGCTGAAGTGCTGGTTAGCGAGGAACATAGTCCTCCAGTTTACAGATCCTTCAGGTTTCCTGACTTATTTGAGGTCTTTTCCACCAAGAATGCGGATGATAAAGAAATCATGATGAAGGACTTCATGATCAAGAATTAATGATTAAGAAATGTACGTCTAAAGGATTTTGTCAAAGTTTTATGTGCTCTCTCTCACCTGTCAAATTCCGTTTCTATTACTTTGTGCTATTTCAATTTTGGGCTTTATGCTACGGAAATAAAAGGGGATGTACAAGTTTGGTGTGGGCCTTTTTCTTCTGTATAAAAAATTTGAATATTTTCGCCTTTGTTTCTATGATATTATATTTTGACTGCTATATATTGGAGAGTTTAATTGAAAGCGGACGTCGTGCCAATCAAACAATATCATGTGGTAGCACGTCGATCGACTAGCTAGTGATGAATCTTCACAAAGCCCGTCGTTGATAATATGGCGAGCTTCTATCTCAAATATAAACAAAAATACTATCACGACGAGTGTGCAATAAGATTTTATCAACAAAGGATAACATCATGAGCTGGGGTGTTGAGAATGATCCAATGTGTTGCTTGTGCGGCGAGGAGGAATTAATCCATTCAGCATATGATATTTAAGTACCAGAAGAGCATCGATCGAGGCATGGAAGAAATACAGTTAGCAGAGGCTATTGATAAAGTTAACTCTAAATGGTGGGCTGTTGATTTAGCGGAGAAGATAGATATCCATGCAGTGGAGCTTTTATTAATGCCATTTTGGTACTTATGGCATAACAATAATCAAGTGAGGATGGGCAAGGAGTCGTCAGCTGTTGTACGCTGCGGAAGCTTATTGGACAAGTCAATAGCATACACAAGAACCAATAATAGATCACAATAATAACAAGCAACACCAACCACAGCAAGAACACAAGATTTACATGGTTCGGTAATGTGCCTACGTCCACGGGGCAAGGAGTGGGAAATTTTACTAATGGAAATCAAGGGGAGTACAAATTAGGGTTACAAATCTTACCAAAACCCACAAATAAGTCCTCTTAATCTCTCCAAATGGCTCCAACAATAGAAGTCCTAAATCTCCTCTTTCAGCTGCTCAAAATCTTCTCCCTCAACCACTAAAAAACGAGTTAAGGGTATTTATACAACTCTCAAACAAAACGGGTCTGAAACCCGGAATTCAGCCCAACCGCTTCGGCGGTCGACCGCGATCCATCGCGGTCGACCGCCATGGTCGACCGCCCTCAATCACAGAATAGTACCATAATCCAGAGAAAACCACGGTCGACCATGGCAGTCGACCGCCACAAAAACAGAAACTTCTGCGGTCGACCGCCACAGTCGACTGCCACAGGTGCAGACGCACAGTAAGGACTGTGCAAGAACGCGGTCGACCGCCAAAGCCCATGGTCGATCGCCAAACTGCCAAAAACTAATCCTGAGCCTGAGAACTGCTATTCTGCCAATTCTACAAATCTCCACATCGGCGAACGTTTTGTCAAAACTGAACCAACACCCACCAAACCAATTGCCTCACTTGTTGCATCCAGTACACCATGGCAACAGACTCATGACAACGGATTCAATCCACAACAAATAGAGACCCAAACGGGAGAGCGAAGACTCACCCTAAACCAGCAATGTCTACTCATCAAATCGGCTGAATCAAAACTGACTGCTTACGTATCCTCTCCAAGGAATCAAGCATTCACGTAGTTCACCCAAATGGCCACCAACGGCCTCAACAACAAAGAATGTTCAATAAGTTCAAACAATGACCAAACTTCACACCTGGTACAACTTTGGTCAACATATCAGCAGGGTTGTCCTTAGTGTGGACCTTCTCCAACATGACATCACCATCATCCAATACGTCACGTACAAAATGAAATCTGACATCAATGTGTTTCGTGCGTGTATGGTAGACTTGGTTCTTCGTTAAATAGATAGCTGACATGCTATCACAATATGCCTGAATGGTCTCCTGTGTAATCCCCAAATCATCCAACAAACCATGTAGCCATAAAGCCTACTTCACTGCTTCAGTCACCGCCATATATTCGGCCTCCGTAGTAGAAAGCGCTACTGTAGAATGAAGAGTGTATCTCCAACACACCGGTGCACCAGCCAATGTAAAAACATAACCTGTAGTGGACCGACGCTTGTTAAGATCTCCGACATAGTCTGAATCTACGTAGCCAATACAATCCTGTCCTGTCTCATCATTCTTCACAAATATCAACACAACATCTACGGTACCCTTAATATACCATAGAATCCACTTCACGGCCTCCTAATGCTCCTTCTCGGGGTTGTGCATGTACCTAGATACTATGCTCACGGCCTATGACAAATCTGGTCTCGTACACACCATAGCATATATCAAACTACCCACTGCACTGGCATATGAAACTTTGGACATGAAGTCCCGATCCTCCACTGAAACTGGTGACATCAAAGCTGAAAGTTTAAAGTAGGGAGCTAATGGAGTACTCACCACCTTGGTATTGCCCTCAAAACTGAATTTCTTCAGCATCTTCTGCAAGTAACTCCTCTGTGTAAGCTTCAATCTCACCTTCATCATGTCTCGCTCAATCTCCATACCCAGTATCTTCTTAGCCTCTCCCAGATCCATAATCTCAAATTCAGATGACAGCTCCTTTTTTAATTTCCCAATAGTTAAAGTGTTTCTGGAAGCAATGAGCATATCATCAACATATAATAACAAACAAATATGCTCACCATCCTGTAGCTTGCGCATATACACACATGTGTCATAAGGGCTCCTCGTGTACCCTTTGTTAGCCCTTATGTTTTGATGATGTTTTACAACCACCATTATCAGTACTAATGGCTATTTGAGTGCAAATGTAGTGAACTCATTTATCAAGCTTGTTAGTGCCATTGATGGAGGATTGGATGGAATATGCGCTATAACGAAGATATCCAAAGGAGGAGGAGGCATAGTGATGAAGCAATGTTATTTCAAGAACAACAAAGTCATATAGAAGCTTTATCCATATCAAGCTATATCAAGACTCAAGAATTGCATTCTATGTGAGGATATTAGCTAGTTTTTATTTTCTCTCTAGTGCTAGAATGTATGCAAAGAGTTATCAATTACACTTGAAGCTATTGGGATATCACACACACGTTTTCATACTTATGTTTTTAAGCGTTTTCCATAAAATACTATTTCTTACAAGTATGAGGACCTATTTGCAAAATTCCTTCTCTAAACAATTTGTTTTTAGTATTAAAAACATTTTACAAAGTTTCACAATTTTCAGAAGTCAAATGAATATTTTACAAATTGTTTCAATATGTCAAAAACAGTTTTTTTTGAACGTATCAGAATGCAGTCGACCGCACCGGTCGACCGCACCTGTGTTCATATGTTTAGTGGGCAGCAGAGAGTTTGTCGGTCGACCGGTGTGGTCGACCGAGTGCTCGATTTTTTCATCGGTCGACCACACCGGTCGACCGATAAAGTCTCTGTTGGTTTTTCTCGTTTTCGACCTGGATCGCGGTCGACCGAATTTTCAGTCGGTCGACCGTTGTATAATTCAAACGGTAATTTCTGTACCTCTGTCAGCGCCGCTCAGTATAAATCTCAGCGACGTTTGCTTCCAGATTTTGGGGGATTAAGGGTATGGGTTTAAAACAGCTGTTTCTCCTATTTAAACTCTATCTCTTCTTCTTCCTCAAGTGTCCCAGCTTTTGCAAAAACCAGAGACGTTGTTTTTCACTGAGTTTCAATTTCAAACCTGTTTCTTCTGTGTTTTTGTGTGTTCACTTCCCAGCTTCAGTGTGCTCTTTCTCTTTGCCATAGGGACGTTGTAAAGAGAGAGTCTTACACCATTTCCACTGTCTTGAGAGTGTGATCTTGTGTAGATCAAACTGTGTGGGAGTGTGATCTTGTGTAGATCAATCTGTGTAGTGTGAGATCGTGAGGGGATCGCTGTGTAGACGAAGTTTCGGCTTCCAAACGGGGTTGTGTAGTTGATTTCTCCTCGAGAGTGGGGAGCGGGGACGTAGGTCAGTGGACCAAATCTCATTAACATATCATGCGTCACAGGATAACGATTCCTAACCTTATCTCCTCTATTTTGATTGCATTAGATTACTATGGTTTGCTTGTCTTATTTTTATTGCATAATTATAGCCTCTTGACCCTAATCACCCCCTCTAGGGTCCAACAATTGGTATCAGAGCTTGGTCTCTATATTAGTTTTTGGTTTAATCACCTTAGAGAAAAGATCTTATGGAAGCTTCAATGAATGTGCATATGCTAGAGGGACAATCCACCACTAGACCACCACTCTTCACCGGTAGTAACTTTACGTATTGGAAGGCTAGGATGAAAATTTACCTTCGTTGCATTGATCTTGACATCCTAGAACTCATAGAGAAAAAATATGTAGAAAAGTCCAAAGTTGGGACTATGACCGATGGAGAGAGGCACCAAGCTAATCTCAATGCTAAGGCTATGAACGCCTTGATTTGTGGTCTTTCCCCAAATGAATACAATAGAGTTTCAACGTGTGCAACTGCATACGAAATATGGGTGAAATTGTGTATCACACATGAAGGAACCCCCCAAGTTAAAGAATCCAAGATTAGTGGACTTATGCATAAATATGAGTTATTTCAAATGCTTCCAAATGAATCAATTGATGCTATGTTTTCTCGCTTCACTAACATTATCAATGAATTGCATGGTCTTGACAAGAAATTGACTATTCAAGAGACGAACTACAAGATTCTTCGTTCATTGACTCCTATGTGGGAACCCAAGGCGACGGTAATAGAAGAAGCTCATGACCTTACCACTTTACCTCTCGATGGGCTCATCGGAAAGCTCAAGGTCCATGAGAAGAAGCTCAAGGGAAAGGAGAAGGAGGAAGTGCCCTCACGAGAAGTTGAGGAGCCATCACCAAAATTGAAGACCATAGCTCTCAAAGGAGCTAGTGATTACTCATCTCCGTCATCGGATAGTGAAGTTAATTTTTCTAGAGAAGTGGCTCATTTCTCTAGAAGAATTTCTAGACTCATAAAAATGAACAAGAAATTTAACCCACGATCTAATAACAAATTTCCTTCTCGTATAGGAAAATGTTTTGAATGCAATGAACCGGGCCACATCGCTAAGGATTGCCCAAGGCTCAAGGAGAAGTACATGAAATACAAGAAGAAGAAGGCCATGTATGCCGGATGGGAGGAATCCGAACCAAGCGACTCGAATAGCAATGAAGATGGAGCTAAACTTGCTCTTCATGATCCCAACGTTTGCTTCATGGCTCTTGAACATGAGGTAATATCCGACACCAAGAGTGAATCATTTTACATGCAATGTGATCTAGCTACCGCTCTAGAAGAATTGAACTTTGAATTTAAAAGAACGTCAAAAGAATTTTCTTCTTTTAAAAAGTTGCATGCTTCTTGTGATATTAAGCTTGAACAATTACAAACCTCTCTTGCATTAAAAGATGAATTGCGTAGAGATCTTGATTTTGAAAACAAACAATTAAGATTTAAGATTGAGAGACTTGAAATTGAGAGTGGTAGGATTAGACCTACTCATGCTTATTCTAATCATCATCACCATGGTAGAAATAGGTTTCATAGTTCTCGTGCTCATACATACAAAAGAAATTTTGTGTGCACATATTGCATGAAACATGGTCATATTTCTACTCATTGTAGAATCAAAGATAACTTTGAATTTTATGGATTGACATGGGTGCCCAAAGATACCAAGACTACTAACCACCAAGGACCCAAGACTTGGGTACCTAAAGCTACTACATCTTCATCATCATCTCTTGTAGGGAACATCATGGCAACGACGTAAGGAGATGTGGTACCTTGATAGTGGTTGCTCACATCATATGACGGGCAACAAAGAGTTATTTGCAACCCTATCAAGGATTGAAGGAGGTAGCGTCTCCTTCGGTGGTGGTGAGAAAGGTAAAATCATTGGTGTTGATTCTATTGGTAAGAAACCCCCACCCATTATAGAAGATGTTTATTTGGTAAATGGCTTGAATCATAATCTTCTTAGCATTAGCCAATTAAGTGATAAATATTTTAACATTTCCTTTAAACCGGATAAATGCATCATTAGTATGAATGGAAAAATCGTTTTCATTGCAAATCGCAAATCTAATGTATATATTTTTGAGATGAATGAACTAGTGAATCAAGATGTGAAGTGCCTTGTGGCAATTGATGAAAACCCTTGGATTTGGCATAAGAGACTTGGACATGCAAATATGGATTTGATATCAAAGTTGTCTAAGAGAAATCTTGTAAAAGGGTTACCAAATTTGCACTTCATCAAAGATAGCACATGTGAGGATTGTGCCAAAGGTAAACAAACTAAATCTTCCTTCAAATCTATCAATGAGGTATCAACTTCTAAACCTTTGCAATTACTTCATCTTGATTTGTTTGGTCCTATGCGTATTACCTCTCTTGGAGGGAAACACTATGTTTTAGTGATTATTGATGATTTTTCACGTTTTACATGGAAAATATTTCTTGCAAATAAAAATAATTGTTTTGAAGAATTTTCTAATCATTTTAAAAGAATTGAAAATGAAAAGATTTGAAAGTTGTGAAAATTAGAAGTGATCATGGAGGTGAATTCTAAAATGATTATTTCTATGAATTTTGTGCTCATCATGATATAACTCACATGTTTTCCGCTCCTAGAACACCACAACAAAATGGTGTTGTTGAACGGAAAAATCGCACCATACAAGAGATGGCACGTACTATGCTAAATTCTTTTGATTTGCCAAAATATTTTTGGGCGGAAGCCGTCAATACGGCTTGCCATGTTTTAAATCGTGTTTTGATTAGACCAAAGCTTAAGAAAACTCCTTATGAACTTTATTATGGAAAAACTCCTTTTATTGGTTATTTTCGTATCTTTGGTTGCAAATGTTTTATTTTAAATACAAAAGATCACCATGACAAATTTGATTCCAAAATTGATGTTGGTATTTTCTTGGGTTATGCACCTCGAAGTAAGGCTTATAGGGTCTTCAATAAACGAAGTCTCGTTATTGAAGAATCTATAAACGTTACTTTTGAAGAGACTAATGTTGGCTCTCAAGTTGTTTTACCTAGGAAAGATGATGATGATGATGTTGAGGGAGGATTGGACTTTTTACAAATCAATAATACTCCCTCTATAGAAGCTCAAAAGGATGTGGATAGCTCTAATGCTCTTGAACAAGTTGAACTTCCTAAAGCTTGGAAATTTGCATCAAACCATCCAAAGGAACAAATTATTGGGAGCCCTTCAAAAGGAGTTGTTACTCGCTCAAAAGCCTTGAGTGAGTGTGGTAATTTTGCTTTTCTATCACAACTAGAACCTAAAAAGATTAATGATGCTTTAAATGATGAATTTTGGGTTTTGGCTATGCATGAAGAACTAAACAATTTTATAAGAAATGATGTTTGGAAATTAGTTCCTAGACATAACAATGCTAGTGTTATTGGTACTAAATGGGTTTTTAGAAACAAACTTGATGAACATGGCATTGTTACTAGAAATAAAGCTCGTTTGGTTGCCCAAGGATACAATCAAGAGGAGGACATATACTATGATGAAACCTTTGCACCGGTTGCAAGGTTGGAATCTATTAGGATGTTTTTGGTATTTGCTAGCTTTAAAAACTTTAAATTATTTCAAATGGATGTTAAAAGTGCATTTTTAAATGGTTTTATAGAAGAGGAAGTATATGTTGAGCAACCCCCGGTTTTGTTGATTATGTTTTTCCTAATCATGTTTACCGGGTTCAAAAAGCTTTATATGGGTTGAAACAAGCTCCTAGAGCTTGGTATGCTCGCCTCTCTAGTTTTTTTGTTGAAAATGGTTTTTCAAAAGGAACAATTGATAACACTCTATTCCCTTTAAAAGCACGAGTTCGGGAAAAGTTTTCCATGGTCAAAATTACCCTTTACTATTTTAAATATTTAATTTAAATTATAATCTATCCTAATCATAGATGTATCCAATCCTAATACCATGTGAACTATCTATAGCTCAACAATTTAAATAATATTAATAAAGTGCATGAAGTAGCTACATGATATCAGTTTGTTACAAGAAGTATTACAAAAAGAAAAGCAAAAAGGTTTTAAAATTTTGAAAAAATACTCTCAAAAGTTTAAAACTACACAACATAAAACGCTAAAATTTCAAAACTCAGCAAAGAAAAGAGTAATTGTTTGTTATTTTTATTAAGATATATAAATGTAACTTATAATTTATGGTTTATTATCCTTTTCAGAATCTAAAAATAGTCAAGTTGATGATGGTAAAAAAAAAAGTAGCAATAATAACATATTAAAAATATAATTTTACCAATAAGTTAGAGAAGCAAAAATACATAAGTATCATTAATTAATAAAAGACTAAAATCGTAAAAATTTGATTAAAGACTATAATATAATAGCTTAGTATTAATTGATTATAATTTATAAATATTGATCTCTAATGGTAATAATATTTATAGGGTAGAAAAATATAAAGTTTTATGTATGGAGAAGTATTAAAAAATTCAGAGGTACCCTTTAAAAGAATCAATCAGTTTTTATTTTAAATGGAATTTGGAACGTCCATGAATCACTTCAATTGACATTAACATAAGTTATATCTATCAAAGAAGCACTGAGTGAATTCCCTCTAAAGAATATATTGAACAACTTTTATCCTAATCAAAGAAACATTCTTCATGAAAGATAAAAGAAAAATTATTATGTCATGACTCTACGTGAGTAAAAAATATAAAATCATCATTTTTTCCTATGTAGTGTCATGACGCTACGTGTGACTTTATTTAGGGATGTGACTAATAACAAAGAATAAATTCTTAAAGACGGGATCAAATATAATGATGTAATAGCACTATTAGATTTTAAGATCTCTAAATATGAAGGTAACATATTCTATTAGTTAAATTCGTATTGAAGATCGCTACATGCAAAATCCACCTTATAACTGTCTCAAATTTGTAGGGGAGATATGCATATCATCGTAAATTACATCAATAATATATCAACCAAAGATACAACTTACTAAAAAAAGAGAATAGTAAGTAAACTAAGCAAATATCTATATAGCATAGTGAAGAAAAAATATTACATTTAAAGCTAATATGTAACGCTCTTTTAGAGTAAGTTGTCAAGACAAAAGCATCTCCATTAAAGCTCTTTATAAATATAGTAGAAATTCAAATTACTGATATATACAACCATCATAACATTCAAAAGATGTATGATCTTAGAATACCTACTCTAAAATTCATATAGTTAAACCTAACAATAATTTACAAAATATACAAACACCTTATTGCGCCTTTAAGACAATGATAACTTCCATTTATAGTAGAGTTGAGCCGTGGTTCTATGTTTGCAAAGGCTGTAACAAGAAGGTGGATAGAGATGTTAATAATAAGTGTCCAAATAATAAATATTGTAGAATCGCCAATGACATAGTACTAAGGTTAAGTGATATCCCTTCTTCACAAAATAAATATATCAAAATTAAATATTAATATAATAATCTAAAGAAAATTAACAATAAAAAATGTATGTATATAGTTTAGATCCTCATGTGTTATGGTAATTTACCATCTAAAAATGAAGATACCAAAAGATTGTCTGCATAGGCTAAAAAGGCCATGATTCAAACCAGCTTAGAGGCTCCAAAGCCCAGCCAAGGGCAAGTCTATTGGCTAGTCGAGCGGACGAGTCATTTTTGACCAAGGGTCATCATTACCGACTCAAAGTGCGGGACCAGTCGATCCCTCATAATCAAGACGACTCCTCCAGGAGACGTCTCGACTATACCCTCGACCCGAATCTCACTCGGCTATCGAGTCGGGAAATCACAAAGACAACTCACGGACCGACTCGCCTCTACCAAAGGGATAAGATCCAGCTAAGCTCACCTCAGATGTCAATCAACACAACAACACTGATTAGTCCTATCAAGATCTCTGCTCTGACAAATCCCCTGCACAAGCCGTTTCTACTCACTAGTCACTTCTCTGGGATCGCCATGATGCTCTTCTGGGCTCGAATAACTTCCCCTCTAGTCATAAGCCGTCATCTGGAGGGGGAAGGATAACCGAACAGTGGGCCTATCCTCTGTTCTACCTTATATGTCGAATCCAGGATACACTAGTAGAAAACAGAGCATTGGCGACGGGTTATTAGTGACGGATTCGAAATCGGTCTCCATTACAAACATTCGTGATGGAAATAAACCCATCGCCAATACCTCGTCGCTAATGTTTGTAATTGCGGCGGGTCGTTTCCGTCACCAATATGTATTGGCGACGGATCGTTTCCATCGTCAATAGGTATTGGCGACGGATTATGCCCGTCACCAATGTTTTCCGTCGCCAATTATTATTGGCGACGGAAGACATTGGCGACGGAACGTTTCCGTCACCAATAGTTATTGGCGACGGATCGTTTCCGTCGCCAATAGGTATTAGCCACGAATCGTGCCCATCGCCAATACTTATTGGCGACGGTTCATGCCCATCACCAATACTTATTGGTGACGGATCGTGTCCATCGCCAATAAGTATTGGCGACGGGCACGAACCGTCGGCAATAAGTATTGGCGACAGAAATGATCTGTCACCAATGTTTTCCGTCACCAATAACTATTAGCGACGGAAAACATTAGCGACAGATCATGTACGTCGCCAATAGGTATGCGACGGATACGTTCCGTCGCCGATACTAATGTGCTCATCGTAAAAATTTTAAATTATTAATTGATTATCCTATTGTTAAGGTGTGGCGTCCACAAAAAATTAAGAATTATTTTAATATTAGTCCCTCAAATCTATAATATTTAAAAAGTAGTCCACCAAATTATGTAAATTGCATGTTAACTGTTAAAGGTATGTAATTGAACCAAAGCGTTCGGGGAGTTTTCTCAAATTTACCCAAGCGTTTTCGCCCAACTCCCCTCTACATAAAAACCCCGAACAAAAGTCGAATCCCAAAAAAAACCTCAATACCGTCGTTAGGGCATTTCATCATCAACCTCTCCTTCAATGTCTCCCACTCGCAGGAGATCGGAGCCTCAGTCCCCTGAAGAGGTTGCGAGGTTGCTTGAGGTGGGAAAGCTACGATATGGATCGAGGAGGACGCTATTAAGGGGTAACAACTGCATACTTGGACGTGGTTTAGTCCCAAAATTTCATTCTTTGATTTTTGAAGAATTAGCTTTTCTTTTGCACGGTGCAATAAAAATTTGAAATCTTGTTAATGTCTTCTCATGAATAATTTGTAATTTTACTGAATAGCTTATCATGCCAGTGTTTTTCACTTTAGCATATTAGTATTATTCTACTCTGTTGTTAGAACTTGTTTGGAAGAGTTAAAGTGGTTGAACATGTGCTTTTAGTCAAGGATTGTGCTGTTAATTTGCGCGCATGCCAAACAAACACATGTATGTATTACGTATAAGTTCATTTTTTTTACTTCATCTTAGCTTTTTGAGTGAAAGTATCTTTATTTATAATTTATGTCAAATAACTATAACTATTTAAGTGAAGGGAAGAGAGTAGGGACAATAGCCACACATATATACTAGTCTTATCTTTCTACTTATTTAGTTTATGTAGACTCTGGTATCTTTTATTTCATTTGGGACCGTCATTTACCATATATCACATCATACCATTGGAATGACATGCCCTTATATCTTTAATACCATTTTCTGGTCAGAACTGAATCCAATTCTTGTGTGATAAATACACAGCTCTATTGATTTCCCATAACTTACCTGACACCGTGATTAAGGCTAATGTATAAAGATGCACCATAGTTCTGTTCTTTGTTGTTCCGTATGGGATGAGGTATATCCTTCAATTTTTTTTCTCCTATATCCTCTGCATGATACATGAATCTAGATCAACTAGAATAACATTATCCAATTTCTCATGTTTTCCTAAGAACTAACTGCACAACTGTCCTCAAATGTTACGGGTGAAATTAATTATGCCTATCCATACTAGTTTAGATTGGTTTCTAAAAAGGAGATGGTGTATCTTTTGATTTCTCCTAATGTAGCATTTTTCAATATAATGAAGCAACATAGAGAAACCTCCATTGTATGATTGATGGATAGACCTCTTATAAGTCGTGGTGCAATAATCTTTTCCAGGATTTTGGATTCATTGAGTCAATCTACATCAATCTGAAGTCTGATAATCTTGCAGCAACGTTGGAAAAGTTGTACACATGGGAGAAGAAACTATATAAAGAAGTCAAGGTATTTCTTTTGCACTAGCAATAAATTTAACTTATCAAATGTTATTTTCTAGATTCATTCACTAGGGAATTGTCTTCATACTTTTATGTTCATGTTAATTTCTGTTATCTGATCCTATCTCATCACAACTCTTCGATGAAATGCCCCAATAAACATTAAGCTCGTCATATCTCATCACCAACATAATCCTTGGAAAACTTTCTGCATTGTTGCATTTCACCACCACTCAATGTAAATCCTAATAATATTATGTGAATGCATTTCTAGCAATAATGATCATTATTGACCTTGCTATAATCTTCTATTTGCTTCATGGAAGTTTAATCTCCATAATGGCTCTTTCAGGTGCGCATTGCACGTATTTTCAATACATATGGGCCTCGGATGTGCATAGATGATGGGAGGGTTGTTAGTAATTTCGTTGCACAGGTCTTCACTAAACCCTTTTAGCGTGCATAATCCTTTACACATCCATGTTTGCATATGCATTTCAAAAACTTAGCAATTTATTTTCACAGACTCTTTGTAGACAACCAATGACTGTTTATGGAGGTGGAAAGCAGACTCGAAGTTTCCAATATGTTTCTGATATGGTACTGTTTTATATTTTTATGCATTCAATATTTTTTTAACCTATGAACTACATGTATGCTATTGAGAACAATTCTTGTTTGGTCATTGCCATTTTTGTTGCTAATGTTTAGAAAATTATGCATATGGGCATACATCATGTGCCAAAAAAAGTTTAAACTTTTTGTGCTTGTTCCTTATCGAGCCCTCGACTTATTGGCCATATGGATCCTCCACTGAACTGAATTATATAGTCCACACCACTCAGCTCTCCAATTTTCCACAGTTATTCAGCATTTTGTTGTCTAATTGAACCTAAAAAAGGAACTTTCCAATTGAGATTAATAGCTAAAGAGGCGATGTATCTAAATTCACATTAAACATCATTACATATAATTTCACATAGATATCATAAACTTATTGACGGCAATTAAGAAGGATATGACAATACTTAATGAATTTATGTATTGCATATTTTTATCGTAAAGATGCTACATTTGTTGATACATAGCAATATAAACTGTGATATTTTTTCCCTGAAAATTTACCAGGTTGCAGGATTAATGGCACTAATGGAAGGTGATCATGTTGGTCCTTTTTTACTTAGGAAACCCTAGGGAATTCACCATGTTGGAACTTGCTGAGGTTTGTACATGAATTATAACTCAGAAGATCATAATGTCTTTATAATCTTCCATCCAAAAGAAACTCACTTGTTATTTTTATTCAGGTTGTGAAAGAAACAATTGATCCAACTGCAACTATTGAATTTAAACCAAATACTGCAGATGACGAGGAGTGAGTGAGACTTGTTCTTATATTTATGTAGTTTTCAATTGTGTGAAGACATATTATGACTTTTGAATTTTACCTATATGTAATATATTTGTGATTTTATTACGTAGTGAATGAATATTATTTGAGCATGCGAGATGTATTATGATTGTGATTATATGATGAGTATTGTTCGATATTGTGGATTGACATATGAAATTGGATGAGTATTCATTTTGAATGTGAATGTATATCATGGTTGATTTTATGATATATTGTTAAATATTATCATTGGATTGATGTCGATACAGGCTATATGTGTATTCTCGTATGGGAGGCTACCAGAAAAGTAATTTTTTTACGTACATATATACATTAGCGACGGATTTCCCCATCACCAATGCCCATTGGCGACGGGAACCACCCGTCGCCAAAGAAATTCGTCGCCAATAGTCGTCCGTCGCCAATAAGTATTAGTGACGGGAAAACCCGTTGCCAATACTTATTGGCGACGGATCCATTTCCTTTACTAATATGTATTGGTGACGGATTTTGGGGCATTGGTGATGGATTTTCCCATTGTCAATGCCCTATTTTCTACTAGTGATATTAAGAGGACACCTCTCTCCTATATTTGAATGACTTCTCTCCCAATCATCAGCCGACACCTGGAAGGAGAAAGATGACTCAGCCTCCAGCTCACCCCTCAACCACCTCCTGTGCATAGTCAAAGCCGAAGGGTCAAACTCTCAGAGGCAATAGGCTATAAAAGGAGGGAAATAAGGTAAATAGGAGAGGATTTTTTCTGCTACTTCTTCACTAAAGCTCTGAATTTACCTTTGCTAGAAAAGGACCATTAACTCCATAACAGTATCCTTTGAGGACCTCAATAGCCCAGGGACTCTCCCTCAAACCCTGCTCAAGTTCACCAGCTAACTTGACCGTCGGAGGTACCATGGGAGAAATGAGCCCTGCCCTCCCACAGGTTTCTTCTTGTTTGTGCAGAAAGACCGAAAATTCTAGTCTAAGGATCAAGCATAAAGTCGGAGGAGGAGTCGGTCCCATCTCTCATCCTCCCCTTATTTGCCGCAGATGCGAAGACCAGAACCGCAACCCCATCGACTGTGTGTTCACGGACATCAACATCATGGAAAATAACATAGACAGAGCAAAGGTAATATTATTAGCATAGAAAAAATTCTTATTTAATGCACAACAAAAGAATCTATTGTAGAGAAAAAAGAGATAACTCATAACCTTATTTAAGTACTAAATTTAAAGCACAAAAATTTTTATATATATGAAATTAACATTTGTTCTCATTGAAATAGGAAAAAAAAGTTAAAGTCCACATTGTTAGAAGTTTGTGTTGAACATCGGAAATATATTCAACTTCTTTGTAAATTTAGACGAGAAGACAAAAGATGAATGAGCCCAATAGAAGATAACAGGTGTTTTCTTCGAAAGTTGATGCTATTGTGGAATTCATTGTATCTTCGATCGATTACAGCAAATTCAAAAGAAAATAGTCTTTTTATAAGACTTCTTTTACACAATAAAAAGAAAAACAACTCGCTAGAAAATAATACAGAAATTATTTATCGATTTCTGTTTTGTGGGACTTTGCCTGTGCTGAGAGTGCTTTGGCTCGTTGACCACCGATTCAAAGATTATGAAGGGCTTTAGGGATTCTTTCTTCGTTTATCAAAGTAAGAATTTGAAGCGAATATCTTATCGATGTAAGATATTCACTCTTCCGAAGATCAAGTCAGAGCTTAGATCTCTAGGAATCACTAAAACTTTAGAAACAATTGTAAGGAATGAAGACTCACTCTCTTGTTCCGATTCACCAAAAAGCTTAGGCTTTTTCTGCTATATTCTGCTCTCTGTCCTCAGATTCGTGTCTAGGAAGGTATTTATAGGGATAGGGGCCTCTAACTGTTGAAACGGGAGCCAAATAACCAACCCATCGCCTCTTCTTTGGGCGCGCCAGTCTCCACTGCCGCGGCCATTAGCGCGTCAGTGTGGACTGGCGTGGCTAAATAGGCGGTTTCTGCCACGTTCAGTCATATTTGAAACCGTTCTCCCACGTCTTTAGGACACGAAATACCACTTTTCTCGGTCTATAACCATCCCCCATGTTAGCACACGTTCTCCTTTCGTTATGATGCCATGTGGACTCTCAAAAGATGTTAAAAATCTGTCAACAAATCACATGGGAGGCTACCCTACCATTTGCGCGTCACCACACCCTACCGCGCATATGCGCGTCACAATTCGCCGCCGCACCTTGCCGCGTCACCATAAGCTACCGCGCCTAAACACGTCATACTCTGCTGCCGTGCCTAAGCGCGTCACCATATACTACCGTGCCTATGCGCGTCAGTATCGGTTGCTGTGTTAACACGCGTCAGTCTATGTGATTCTATCTGTTCCTTTGCTTCCTTTGACCTTGGATACTCCCCTTTTACTTAAAAAAATGACACGCATCACCCTCTCTTTGTCTTGAGCGGTATTTGGATAACTATAAGCATTTTTTTGACGCCTACAGATACCTCATCCAAAATATCTCAGACTCGTTCTTTCATAGAGAAGTCAGGGATGCTTTGGATAAGATAGGTTTTACTTACAATCTCTTCAGTACTTAGTTGAGGAGATTGCGTAGAAGGGCCTATGAACAACTTCAATTTTTGACTTCTTTTATTCTACTCAGTGCTTTGTAGAATAGCTAAAATTCTTCCGGTGTTACGTTTATCGCTTGACCGTTGTCGAAGTCTTGAACTAGAGCTGGTGTTGGAGAACAGAGGAATAGTTTATACTCATATACCTTATCGGAGTGTTCGGGAAATAGTTTAACCTCGTATACCCGTTGGGAAGTTCAGGGAGATGCAGTTTATACTCATATACTCATCAGAGTTTTCAGGAATGTATTCCAAATACAATGAGAAATGTATGTATACAAATACCCATGGAATCACCGTGTGCGCGCGACACCTTTTGCACGTCAGAGTATACTGGCGCTCTAACGCGCGTCAGCGTTGACTGCCGCGTGCTTACGTGTCAGCATCGACTGCTACGTGCTTGCGTGTTAGCATCGACTATCGCGTGCTTGCGTGTTAGCATCGACTGCCGTGCGTAAAGGCGGTCAGTCGGGCTTATAAGTCGATTGTCGGGCCTTTTCGGGTTATTTCTCTCCGCTCCTTTGAGTTCAAAACCCTCCTAAATACCCTATAAAAGGTACCCTTTAGCTCTTCCCCTCCTCACCTCTTCATATTTCGGTGATTTTTTTCGAACAAGATCTAGGGTTTCGGGTGTTCTTCTTGATTTTCAAGCTTCTCTTTCGATTTTTCGACTCTCCAAGCTCGGTTGTCTTCGATCTCTGGTAGAACCGCACCCCTCTCTTGTATATTGGGTTCATTTTGCCTCTCTTGTTTGAGATTTCATTTTAAAAAAACCCTAACTTTTTTTTTGTTCTTTAGGTTGATTCCACCATGTCTCCTAAGAAGGCCCGTGTTCCCAAAGGCAAATCGGTGGCCCAAGCGTCAGAGGAGGTTGAGGCCGCTGCTACGTCGTTTGGAGGTAACTTTTTAGCTTTTTCTCTGTCCAAAACTGATGATTTTTGTATATAGCCTCGTTTGTCTCCTTTGAGAGTCATCTGGGAAGAGTTGACATCCTCCTTCGAGGGGATTGATACTACCAAATTACATATTTTGTTCAATCAAGACATGTACTACGGCCAAGATATGAGTTTTTGCTCAACATCGTGGCTTTTCGAAGCTAATGGCCGCGGCTCAATTACCGTGATGGCACGTGTTACCACGGCCAAATGCGACAGCAAACACTACCGCGGTAACGCACGATAATGAACACTACCGTGGTAATGCGCGACAGTGAACACTGCCACGGCTACTTAGAACAACGAATTTTGTTCTTTTATCCTCTTCGTTCAACCGTGTTTCAATTTTATTTGTAGTCCACTTTCCTTCTTTTCCTTCTGCTGATAAGGAAAACACCAGTCAAAGTAGTACTCTTTAGGCTTCTTCTGATGGTAATTTTCTGGTCAGAAGTGAAAGAACCCTAATGCCGCTAGGAAGGAACCCTAGAGGGGGGTGAATAGGGTTTATGCTAGTCTAGTCCAATTTATGCCAAATTAAATACTAATTAACAAATATCCTAGCAAGTATGATATATGACAAGATATATATGCAAGGATATACAACTAATACAAGGGTGAAACAAACAATATAAGATAGTGGGAATATAAACAATGTGCAATTGACAAAGGCAATATAAATATGAAAATAAGTGCGCCAATGCAAACACAAACAAAACGATATGTTTACGAGGTTCGGTCCGCCTGACCTATGTCCCCGCTCCTCACCTCGAGGAGATCTCCACTATCACACCCGATTTGGAAGCCGGAACTTCTCTACACACTCGGTTTTCTAGCTAACCGAAAACTCTGCAATCCACACAATGTAACTACACTAATCACAACCTCAAGTGTTGGTCTCTAGCCCGTGTCTCCCTCAAATGCTCGGAATTACCACCTCTCTCTAGGCTACCGACGCCACTACTCTTAGGATAACCCCGTCTCTCACCACACACTCCTCTTGGTGTACTAGTGTAATACAAAGTGTTCCTCACAATTAAAGCTCACAACAATAAATGATTGTTCTCTACAATGGATGAGAACACAATATAAGCACAACTCTAAGTCACACAATCCCACAACCCAAATTATACTAAGTATGAAAATACAATAAGCTCAATAGGTTGTGTGTGTACAAAGAAATAAAACAATATAAACTCAATGTAGGCATCAAAAATTGCCGATAGGTCCCCGAACATAGCTTGGTGTCAACGAGCGGCGATCGAACGTCACTACCCGGTTCACAAGAGCTCAAATGATGCCGGTGAGCGACTGAAGCAAACCGACGGATTACGTGAACCGACAGAATGTCAGAATCGCAAGGATACGGGTTGACCGAAAACCCCGCTATCACTGCAATCAGATCAACGCCCGCTGCGCCTCGACCACCCCACAGATAATCCAACCATCGGGGCTTACAGAGCTCGCCGTCACGATTCCAACGCATCCGAAATCACCCAAATCCGAGTTCGGACAAAAAGTCAACGGCGAGTCAACGGCGGGACAACGGCACAGCCCCGGGCTGAACCGGGGACACACGAAGCTGTCTCGGCCTTGGCCGAGACACCCCATGGGGGGTGTCTCGGCCTTGGCCGAGACACCCCATGGGGGGTGTCCCGGCTTGGCCAAGACACCCCTAGGGGGGTGTCTCTCCTCTTAGGGGTGTCCATATCAGCCCCCCCTCTCCTTTTGGCTATAAATAGCCCCCTAGGCCTCCATTGTGAGGGGCTCTTGATTTTGGCGCTGATTTAGCTCTTGGAGAAGAATTTCCGGTCTTGGGATTATCCTCGAGATCTGAAATTCTAAAGTCTGAAGCGGCGAAGCCCTGCCGGAGTGAGGAGTCGGAATTCTTCATCAAGGTTCATTCACCCCCCCTCTCTGATCCTTAGTGTTGCTCCTTTGCGGTGACACTAAGAAGAGCTATTATCTCGTTTTAGCCGAGATATACGCTTATAACCTCTAGATCTTGCGCGGATCGACGAGGTTCTGTTTCTATATCCTACGCGGATAGACGAAACTCTGCCGGATTTTATCGGCAAGGATCTTGAAGAGTCGGCGGTCCACGGACATCGACGTCCCCGTCACAGGCCAACAACCCACGCAAGCGAGACCGTACCAAACCGGGCTCTCGTGTTTATTTTCGTTTAAGTTGTAATCTTTTGTTTTCATCTAAACTCTGTTGTAACGCCTGAAGTTGTAACAGATCTCGAAAAAGAGAACAAGTAATGAAAACAG
The DNA here is from genome assembly GCA_022839385.1 of Asparagus kiusianus. Taxonomy (NCBI): domain Eukaryota; kingdom Viridiplantae; phylum Streptophyta; class Magnoliopsida; order Asparagales; family Asparagaceae; genus Asparagus; species Asparagus kiusianus. The sequence goes on from BQKN01060144.1 coordinate 150,956, forward strand.
CAACTTTTACCGGAAACACTCAATATGAAATCTAGCTTATGAAATTAAGAACAAACTTATAAAATGCTAGAATTGAGTTTAAGGAAACTTCTCTATAGAAGACAAGAGAGAGGGAGAAGAATGAATGCTCAAACACCAAGGATGATCTCCACTTGCTCTTGTGAAATTTGCTCCACAAAACCAAACTCTTGTAAATGCTTAAAAGCTTTTAAACACACTTAAACAAAACTTAAACCCTTGTTAAAACTTTGTTAAAACATTCTCTTGGATCATAGGAGAGTTGAATGCAATGGGGTATTTATAACAACCCAAAACATCAGCAAAAACCCAAGCAAAAAGACCAAAAATCCAAAAATAAACAAAACAGGAAACTAGCCGTTACTGTACAACGGCTAACTGATGAGTCGACTTAGGGTCGACTCATGACATATGCAGTTCCTGGCAGATGCTGAAAATTGTGCATATCTGGTTTTGTAAAATCAATTAAATATAGTAAATGAGCTCCAAAAATTATGAAATTTTGTGGGAATGTTCTAGACATGTAGAATAACATGTCAGAGAAAGAATTTCTGAAAAATCATTTCCCAGTTGAGAGAAATAAATGTTTGAACACAGATTTACAGTTTTTGAAAAACTGCAGACATACACGATTTTGTAAAATCAATTTGATACAGTAAATCAACTCCAAAAATAGTAAAACCTGGAGGAAAGTTTCTAAACATGTAGATAAACATGTCAAAGAAAGAATTTATCAAGTATCACTTCTCATTTGTGAAAACTCATCAGTTTTGTAAAACATGCACGAACATGTGCACGAACGAAAACGTGAATTTGTAAATTCCTTTAAACATAACAAATCAATTCCAAACTTGATGAAACTTTGAGAAATGTTTGCAAATGATATTTTGAACATGTTACAAAAAGAATTTTTCAATTTTCATTTCCCAATTTTAAAATCTCATTATTTTGCAAAAGTGTTCAAAACATGAAAAAGTGATATACATGAAGTTTGATGTTTTGACATAAACAATGTTTTGAAGCTTTGCATAATGATTATATAGACTTGATAAAATATGTATATGATGATTGTTAAGTCTATAAACTGAGAATACAATATTTGAGCTTAGAAACCAAATACGTGTATGTATATGTAAATATCAAAATCTAAAACACTTGTATATATATATAACTATATATATGCATAGAAACCAAATACGTGTGTGTATATGATATTGAGCTTAGAGTACTAACACACATAATATAAAACCTAAAACTAAATTACCCAAGCAATCTTGATCTTCAATAAGCTTAACTTGGTAAACTATGCGGATGAAGCGAGATCTTGGATCTTTAACTTGAATAGCAATGCTCCACTCCACAATTCCGCCAACCTTCATTTGATATGATCGTTATGGCACAATCCATCCATCCTCCAACATATTGTTTGTCTAGAATACCTAATAAGAAACATAAACACTAGACAAACAATATTAGGAATTGTTTGTAATCATCAAAACAAGATTAGAAGATGTAGGCTCATAACATGAGACCTAACAAGAAGGGCCCGTCAGTTTAATGAGGATAGTACTAATAGTATCCCTGAACTCATTTATGAGGGAAGCCATCGCACATTACGTCAGTTGCTAACCGACTCGCCTCTAACACCTATTCGAGATTCTACCGAACCGCTAAGGAAGCCTGATTATTTGTTCGGGGATTCAGTTGAAGATCCTGATACCCTTTACTGTGGACCCGAAGCTTGGTTGAATGAGTATGATGGGGACCTTCTGTTTCTTCCTCCGTTTCCCCTACACTACTCACTTTTACAATTACAGAATCTAACCGTTTCGAGAAAGATGTCATGGCATTTGACAGATTACCACAAACGCATCCATTGTGGGTTCATCGGTAAGGATGTTAGTGCTCCTGGCTCTAGCGGTCGGCATACCATTTGTGGTCTTCACCTAGGGATACTTGGACCAGATAGTGGACCTCACAACAAATTGATGATAAAGGCCAACACAGTAAAGAATCGACTTGATTGAATTGGCAGAGAATTTCCCCTCAAGAAGTTCAGATGCTTTGGTTGGGTTCATTCGCTTGCAGACAAATGGTGGTCTACGATGACCAACTATGTGCTTGGATGCTGGGGTCAAGAGTTAGCCAACATAGGATCATATATCCTCATTCGAGCTAGCATGTATGGTCTTCTGATAAGCGTAGATCATTTTCTTGCTTTATTTGAATCTTATAACCCGGATACAAACACGTTCTTTACTAAGTATGGGGAGTTAGGGCTTCCACTCCATGAGATGATGAAAGTGTCAGGGTTACCAATGGGGAATGTTCCGTACCAAGAATACTTTCCCTCCAACCATCAACTCATGAGAATGAAGAAAATGGGTCCTGTGGTTTACGAAATTCTTTGGAAATTGACCTGTCATTATCAGACGGCGATAGCCAGGATTGAGGTGAAAAGCAAGAAGGCATCTCAAATCAGTCTGAAGCAATTCGCCGATTATTTATCCTAGAATCTCGAAAGTTCGACTGGTGAAGCAATTTGTGAATCGCCTACGCTAACCCCCTCTGATGTTAATAAGCTAATCATGAAGATCAATGCTTAATCTTACACAATTGGATCATCTGAAGGTGGTTTCCCAAGCAGTACGAAATTCAAAACTTTCTTGTGGTAAGCCACGAAAAAGATGAAACCTGAGACCCTTCTTGCTGGCTATTTAGCCATATGGTTAAAGAAGTGTGTAGTACCACACCAGTCTTCAGATGCTCTCCCTCTTGAAGTTTTGCTTCCTACCGTCCAATTGGCCATCGGAGGTGAATTATCTTTGCTCTCAGCCATGATTCCTGACATCCATAGCGGCCTACGCAACTTAGCCAACACCTTCACAAAAGTGGACGCCCAGCCTTCAAGCAAAATTCCAATGTCAAGGGTGGAACTACCATATACATATTTAATGGCATGATTGGTCCTCCACCGAACTGATATGATGTCAGCTCCCGACGTATCTGATCCAAAAATTCCTCTGTTAAAGCTTTTAAAAGGATGTAAATGGTTGAGTCCTTCCCGACAATGGTTCGATGTGGCGAGACAATTCAGAAACGCTAAATGTTAGGAGTTTTATAAATGTTTCCCTTGATTTTCTGGCGCATATAATGACCCGCTCATTGATGAGGAAATGCCTGGGACTAATAGGACTTCTCTCAACATGGGCGGCTTTCATTGGCTCATGAACATTTGACCAGGTTACAATGTTTTCCGATCAAGAAATATTTGTAGAATCGAGCCTTACCTTCCTTGCCGATTTGCGCGACAGTTTGGCTATGATCAACTATACGTCGGGAACCCAAACAAATGGCTAAAAACCTACGAAGGTCTTATCGATAGAGTGCGAGCTTGATTTTGGAATGTTATCGGCTGTACTGAAGCTTAATTTAGCTTACCCGTTGCTGACCCCGAGCTTCATACAACTTTTATTTACTGCCGATGGGTCTTATCTGCCAACGCACCCTTTAAGAAGAGGAGTATTTCTGAATTAGAAGCCGAAGCTACTTCTCGGCTAACTACTGGAGTGACCCGCAGGACTACGACTTCCAGGGGTGGAAAAAGAGCTGCTACATCCTCTCGCAAAGGAAAACAAGTGGCGGATTCCGATGGAAGTGATGAATTTGAGACATCCAACGAGGAGGATGACACTGAGAATGAAGCTGAAGCTAATACTCCTCCTTCTCATGTAGCCCACCGGACTCGTTGGGTTTCTTCACCTAAATCACCAGGTGCTCCTTCAAAGGGTATACAAATAAAGGAGAAGAATATTTCCTTGTCATCTTCCAACAAGATTACTGTCAGATGGCCTATTCGGGAAAAAGACGAAGAAGAGGAGGAAGATGCCACATCGCTTATTAGCAGGAAGAGATCCTGATCTCCTGTTTCTTCCGAGGCTCAACCCCGCCCTTCTCAAGGAACTGAACTATGCATGAAATTTTGTCATGAGAGTTCTGAGGTTCCAAGAGATATTCGTTTATCGAAGAGGATTAAGAAGACTGCCCATCGACAACATAAATTCCCCCCTTTATCTGAAGAGGAGTTTACCCAAGACCTTCCGGTTGACGAAGGAGGTAAAATCTCATTCTCATCTCTCTTTCATTATTTTATTTTCGAATATAAAATCTTATTTATTCTTTTTTAGTCGTAGGTGGGCAAGAAGAAGAAGGATAAATTGTGACCGAACCCTCCTCCCCTGGCTTAATGGACACTGATGAATCTAGTTTTACTCAACAGGTGCATAAGGCGATGAGTGAAGAACCCATCGGTATAGACACCGCTGTTCCTCCCATCACTACATCGACCCCGTTGACCACCGACACAGGTACAAATATTTTCTCATTTGGAGGGCAATTCTGAGAAATAAGTGAATCGGAACATGTTCCTCTTCTACTAGCCTGTGCGCTTTATCTTCTTTTAGTTAAACTAAAGGAGGTAGGTGCGAGTAGTAGCGCTGCTGATCCCGCAACTGTCGTTGAAGGTAACCTTAGTTTTATTCGCTTTGGTTCCTTCATACTTCTACATATGTACTGATGAGTCTTTTTGTCTTGTAGATATTCCTATAGATGAGCCAGGAGAACAGGAAATTAGTCACGACGTGGAGATCAACGACTTTAATGAACATAGTTTTAATCTCGATTTCTCCGAAGATGACCATCAACGTATTTTCGATCTGCTGTCAGATCAAGCTCTGACTGCTACTGTAGGACCAACTACTAGAGTTGGTTCCACTGAAGTAGGTATATCAGAAGGTATGTACTTTCGAACTTAGGTCTTCAATTAACCTCTTGTTTCTCATTTTAATAATTAAATAAGAACTTTAGTCGTAGGACCAACCATTGAAGTTGATGCGTCTACTATCATTGGTGCATCCGATCAACCTGAAGGCCAAGATTTCCTGCTTTTGACAGGTCCTCCGGCTGAAATTAAACCGTCAGCTATTGTTCCTCCAACTTCTGATACTACTGAGACTGAGCCCGTTGTAATTTCTGGTCCGTCCCCACTTGTTCACGAAGTCGGAGTGTTGAAGGCAACCGTGGAAGAGCAAATCACTACAACTGCTACTCCACTTTGTACATCCTGTCTTCAATGTGTTTTATAGTTGGACTCACATTTTTAGAGTGTTTATTCATCTTTATCTTGTTTGTAGAATCATCTCCTAAGGGACTTGTTGACCTGAAGCCAATGCCATCTAAGATCTCAATTGAACAATCATCTGATGTAGCATGTCCATTAACAAGTACCATTCCTGGACAAACTCCAATGGTTGTAGAACCCACCCCAGTATCGACAAGTCAAGGTAATCAAGTCATGGTTATGTTAAACTTGGGATACTCCCATTCGTTGCTATGTATGCGCATATATATTTTGTATTGACTTTATCTGTTCTCACCGCAGCACTTCCCTCATCATTGTCCGATCGTATCCAAGATTTATTAGTAGATGAAGACCCAGACAAAGCTATCATTTGCTCTGATCTTCAGGGTTTTATGTTCTTCTTGAATACTATTGTCGATCGAGTCATCCTCAAAGGATCCCCTTTCAAGAATTTTAAAAGATCTCTCGATCATCATGTCTTAGGGATTAGAGAAGACGGATATGCTGAATTGGCCGATTTGATCGAAGCTTATTTAATCGACCTCAAACAAAATGTCGAACATTTGAGGGACCTCGTACCAACAATGTGTCTTCTTATATTGCTTCTCAGATGGATTTAAGACTACAGGCGTGGCGTGATTCTCAGAAATCAGCTGAATCTAAACTCCAAAAATTAAGGGCTCATGTTAGTCAGATCAGGGTAAGTATTACCAAGAAGGCACAAGCCAAGATTGACTTGCATCGGAATTTAGAGTCGGGTCGAGCCGAGATAGCCCGCTTGAAGGAGTAGCTTATGAAGGTCGAAGATGCTCAGGAAGCCCGGGAGTCCGATCTGGAGGCATTAACTCGAGCCGAGTCGAACCTGTTTCAACAGTTGAATCTTTAAGACCAAATACTCACTGAAAAGGAACAAGAGGTAATCAAACTTCAAAGTGTTGACGAAGGAAATTTTAAAGCTAACTTGATAGCTGAGCTTGAACAGGCTTATACAACAGAGCTCTCCAAACTTGAAGATCAAATTCGTCATTATAAGCTATTGTAATTTGAGAACATATATTTTTTTCATAGCTTTGTTTGAATGCTTTTGATGAATATAGTGAACTCTTTGCTCATTAAAATTTTATTATGATTACTCATTCTTGTTTAGAATAAATAATCATAATACTTATAGGATTTTTGGTAAATCCTCAGCCCTCAACGGGTTTGATGTGCCTTTACCGACTATCGTTTGAGTCGGGCTAGTATGTGAATTATCTAAATCTATTTCACATATAATGTTAGGCTAAAAGAATTAAACTCTCTTAGACTTTGAACTACAATATTAAATATGTAGGCTACATGTGTTAGATGTAGGCTTATCTCTAATAAGGGATAGAGATAACATCCCTCATGCGTGAACGGCATGGATTTTGAAATGTAAGCAGGTTACATTTCCTATGTAGGAAAATGAACCCAGGATTAGAAAGAAAGAATTGGATATTCTATCTCTCAATCTCTTGTTTGTTGGTAGAGATGAACCCAAAATCGGAGAGGAATAATTTTATATTCTATCTTCTGGTCTCTTGTTTGTTGGTAGAGATGAACCCGAAATCAGATAGGAAGAATTTTATATTCTATCTCCTGGTCTCTTGTTTGTTGGTAGAGATGAACCCAAAATCGGAGAGGAAGAATTTTATATTCTATCTCCTGATATAAAGGAAACTCAAAGTAGGATCTCTACTCAGAGAATCTAGACAGGTTTGAATAATCCTAACTGTCATAAGGTTTGATTGTTCAACTTGGAAGTAGACTTCTCGTTCGTGGAATGAATCGAGAGGGGATTTTGGTTGTGATCCTAACTGTAGTAAGGTTTGACCAAGTAAGAACTGAGACAATTTTACCTTTAATAGGCTAAATTGTTCAAATGGAATTGAGGCTCTTTCGTTTATCGAAAAAGAATCTCAATTTTGAAGATGAACCTCTCGTACATGAAAGGAATCGAGAGGGTATTTTAGCTTTGATCCTAACTGTAGGAAGGTCTGACTAAATAAGAAACGGGAGCAAGGTACAAATAACAATGGGACTGTTGACTCGCACACATCACTCAGTGGGAATTTTCGATGTTAAACATAAGAATTTGACACGAAAAGATTCGGCGATTGATATGGACTAATAAATTGGAATTTTCTTTGATATTGTATCATAATTTTAGCATTGGGAATGTTAAAAATCAGATACAATGGGAGTTTAAAGGATTTTAATGCATGACGGATTTTGGTGGACCTACCATCGATTAATTCGATCGGTGAGGGATTTTACGGTGTGGGATTATGAATCATCGAATCCCCCGCAATTACACTGTGGGGGTTTCATGAGGAAAGACCAACTGTATTTTGTCGTTGAATCTCATCTTAACAAAATTCTTAGAAAGTCATAATGGAAGGTTCTTAATTATCTTAGAAATAATTAGATGATCAAAGTGAAAGAATCTTAATCATTTTCATAATAATTAAGAATGGATTATTCAAATGATCAGTTTCTATTTAGAACAATCAACTGATCTCGGGTTATCCTAAAAATATCCTATACATGATTCTTTAGGAGCTTTCCATTTTACATAGGTTATCTTGAACATACTACGGATAGTACTTCTTTAGGAACTTCTTATTTATTGGCATCATTAATTTGTTACCATCCTAGGTAATCAGGCGATACACACCGTTTGAATAGACTGTTTCTATTACAAACGGTCCTTCCCATTTGGGTTAGAATTTTTCTTACTTCTTAGAATTGAGAATCATGGGTCTCCGAACGGCAAGAACCAGATCTCCTTCCTTAAAGCTTCATCGTCGGACCTTTTTTATCGAAAGCCCGAGAAATTCTAGCCTGATAAAACTCGATTTGTTGCTGAGCTTCCAAGCACTTTTCATCTAACATCTCTAATTCTTCGAGATGTTTCTGGTGATGTTCTTCTGTCGTCATTCCCGTTGCGAGAGCGATACGGAGAGAGGGAATTTGTATTTCTAAAGGAAGGACAGCTTCGTATCCATATGTTAAGGAGTATGGGGTTGCTCCAGTTAGCGTGCGGACAGTTGTATGATAAGCCCACAGAGCTTCACCGAGTTTGTCATCCCAGTCCCACTTATTGACTTTTACAAGTTTTGCCAAAATCTTGATAATAGTCTTGTTGAAAGCTTCGGCCAATCTGTTAGCTGTGGGATTATAAACAGTCGATGAAACGTCTTTAATTCTGAATTTACAGCAGAATTTGATAAATGTGTTGCTGACGAATTGGGGACCATTGTCATGCACTATTCACCTCGGGACACCATATCGATATATGATGTGGTGCTTAATGAATTTGATAACATCGCTCGTCTTTACTTCTTTAAGTGGAACTGCTTCTGCCCATTTTGAGAAGTAATCGGTGATCGCCAGAATAAAACTGTCACCTTTGACTGAAGGTGGGAAAATAGGACCTACAATATCCATTCCCCACATTTCAAATGGCCATGATGTCGCTGATGGGTGCAAATGTTCTGACGGTTGATGCATATAATTCGCATGTAACTGGCACACATGACATCGTCGGGCATAATCCACCGTGTCCTTTACCGTGGTTGGCCAGTAATATCCCATCGTCCTAAGTCGGTCACAGAGTTTAGGACTGGGTTGATGTGCACCGCATGTCCCATCTTGCGCCTCTTTGAGTGCCCTTTCCGCCTCTCTATTGGATAGACAATGAAGTAATAGACCATCATACGAACGTCGATACAACATTTGTGTTGTAGCATTGTAGTAAAATCTTGGTGCTCTTCACCGAATTGAATCCCTTTCTCTTACATTTTCAGGTAAAATACCATGTAGGACATAATCGATGATAGGAAAACACCAATCTCGAACTTCTAGTTCAACTCTCGTTGAGTGTGCTTCTTTGACAGTCAAATCGTAGATCGGTACAATGAGCTGGTGAGTTCTCACCATAATTAATTATTCTGTTTCGGGAGGCTATGCCAAAGATACCGATAATGCCGTCAATATGTCTGCATATGCATTTTGGAGACATGGGATGTATTCGATGAAAAATTTCTCAAACGAGCTCGCTATCTCGATAGCTGCCTGGTGGTATGGAATCAGATCTTGATTTCTGACCTCATATTCTCCTCGCATCTGATTAACTACCAATTAAGAATCACTAAAAGCTTCAAGGTATTCGACCCCCAGCTCTTTGGCAAAATTAAGTCTAATTCTTAATGTGTTGTACTCAGCCACGTTATTAGAGCATGGCTCTGTTAACGAGTATGCTCTGGGCAAGACATGCTTTTCCGGGGAAACTAAAATGACCCCCACTCCTGAGAAAATTTTAGAACATTCGAGTGTGCTCACTATGTTGGTTGCTCGGGAAGCCCCATTGAAGTATAATTGCCACACTTGTTGATGTGTTGTGGTGTTAACTTCGTGAGTTTTTTCCGACAGATCATCGTACAACTCGGCTATATCTTTTGTAGGGTTTACCGCTAAAAGATCGCAAATAGCTTGTCCACTAATTGATTTTTGCTGTTTGAAATGCAAATCATATTGGGATAAGAGTAAGGACCACCTAGCTAAACGCCAATTCATAGAGGTCGGTTGAGTCATGAACACTCGAATCGGGTTTACGTTAGAAATGACATAAATTGTCTGTCCAACTAAATAATGTCGTATTTTTTAGATCGCAAATACAAGGGCGAGACATTCTTTCTCGATCATCAGATAGCGAGACTCGGCTCCTACTAATGTATGACTTAGATAATACACAGCTTGTTCGTGACCATTATCATCGTCTTGTGCAAGCAATGCACTTAACGAATGGCTCGTCGTGTTGACATAAATCAAAAATGGTCTGCCCGATTTTAGTGCAATGAGAATAGGTGGATTCGCTAGATATGTTTTGATATCCTCGAACGTATTTTGACATGCTTCATCCTAAATGAACGACACTCCTTTCTTTATGAGTTTAGAGAATGGCTGATACTTTCTGGAAAGGTTTGAAATAAACCTACGGATATATACCAATCGACCTTGCAGCCCTCTAAGTTCTTTAAGATTTCTTGGGGGTTGCAATTCATGTATCGCCTTTACTTTATCAGGATCGATATGAATGCCTTTTGTAGTGACGATGAATTCAAGAAATTTATCGCTGGACATTCTAAGGATGGACTTAGTTGGATTCATCTTCAACTGATGGCTCCTCATAAGGTCGAACATCGTGTTCAGATCATCAATGTGGTTGTTCTTATCACGACTTATAATGACCAGATGATCGACGTAGCATTCAACGGTTTTCCGAAGGTGCTCATGAAAGATTTTCGTCATTGCTCATTGGTATGTGGCGCCGACATTCTTCAAACCAAAGAGCATAACGGTATAACAGAAAACACCAAGGGGTGTTCTGAATGCAGTATGCTTTTTATCGTCTGGGTGCATCTTGATCTGATTATATCCAGAAAATCCATCCATAAATGACATTCTCTCAAACCCGCATGTGTTGTCAATAATGACATCTGTAATTGGTAGATGAAAGTCGTCTTTAGGGCAGGCTGTATTCAGTTCTCTAAAGTCAATACAGATTCTGATCTTTCCATTCTTTTTAAGGACTGGAATGATATTGGCCAACCAATCAGGATGTTGTTCTTCTCTGATGAAGTCTGAATCAATCAGTTTCTTGACTTCAGTTTCTATTGCCCCCATAATTTGCTGACGAAATCGTCTTTGTTGTTGCTTGACGGGTTTAACATCTGGTTTAATGTTAAGGCTGTGTATTGCCACATTTGGGTCAAGTCCCGGCATATCTTTGTAATCCCAAGCAAAAACGTCGATATACTCTCTAATAAGGGCGATTAGTTCCTCTTTCTCATCCGGCAGAAGATCGCCACTAATAAATATAGGTTTCGGATTAATTTTATCACCCATATTAATCTGGACTACTCTATCATCAGTAGGAGGTTCTCTTTGTTCAAATCGATCGCTGTATTGAACATTCATGTAATGTACCCAGGGATCTTCCCAAGTGGATAATTGATCATCTTCTTCTGTAGTAGAAGGATCGACTATGGTCATGTTCGACATTAATCTTTCGAACGTTTCTCCGATACTAGTGTCAGAATCCCAAGTTGAAGTATCGGATAAATACTCACTTTTATTTGTTAGCTGGTTAATGATTTTCCAGCAATATTCATCATCAGATGTTGAAACATAACCCAAACCCCTTCTGGTTGTAATAATTATCAGGTTTTCCTTTCTGTACATAAGTAGGACGGGGTGGAACCCTGGCACCTTGACCAAAACGAAGACCTTCACCAAGTGAGAGGTCATATTCTTGCTTTCTCATGTAGTCATTTGCTTGTGAACTATACCTAGAGAAATGCCGTCCGGGTCCTTCGTCATCTGAGTTAGTGTCGAAGAAGAGACCGGGAGTTAGGGATGATTCCCCTTTTCCGAAAATTATTTCTTTTTCACCCCCTATCTTCGCAGGTAGGATCACAGTTATTCCAAATGAGTTTTGGATGTATTTTGTCATCGTACAAGACGAACGAAGTGACATATGTAGACCAGGGTTGTCATACAATTCTTGCATTATATTATCGAGACAACGCGAGTACTCTAAATCATCATTTATTATTTCATCGGCAAGTTGCCAGTTACAACTTTCATCCGACAATTCATCACCATCAAGATCGATTATAAGAGGTTCAATATCATTTAGTACAAGACCTTCACTATAATCGAGCCCAGCTTCGGTATCAGCTTCTTCTCCGCTATCCGTATCATGGGCCGATGGTTCAGTATCGGATTCAACACCATAAAGAAGGGAGTCAGTAAAATAATTATCTAACCCCTTAAATGGTTGCTTATCCGTGACCACTGTCTTAACCTCGTTGTTAGTGTTAACATATTTCAGACACTGATGGAGGGTGGAGGGAACTATAAGATTACTGTGGATCCATGGGCGACCTAACAGTAAATTATAAGAAGTCTCCGTATCGATCACATAACAAGTGACCTCTGACTTCAAGTCTTCGATTTGACACTTCACCCGGATTTTTCCCAATAGTTTGGATCCACTAGTATTGAATCTGTAAATAACGGTTCCGTTGGAGGCTAGCTTATTGGCAGGAATTCCGAGGTGGTACATCAACCGAAGTGGCATGATGCTGACAGCAGAACTCGGATCTACCTGAATCTGGTTGACAATGCTTGAGCCAATATATCCAGTGAAGTATAAAGGCCTATCATGTATCGAATTCTTGACTTGCATATCTTCTTTGGTGAAAGCAATGCAAGGGAACTTTGTGGCTGCCAAGTTGTAGTGCTGAATCAACGACTCTGGCTCTTCGGGGGTTAGCTTAATCTGAGTGGGAAATACCTTAGAATCAGCCAAGGCTTCTTGTAAAGCTTCTCTGGTATCTTTCGAGAGGCACAATAACTCGTACAACGTAATCCTTGCTGGGATATTAGCTAACTGAGCCATGATGTCGAAACGATATGGAACGTTCGAGCTTTCCGGTTTATCTCATCCAATCAGTCGATTGAAACGAGGCTGCCTCAGAACTTGAACCTATTTATGTTAGGGTTCTTTTTTCTTTTGTTTAGCTGGTTGTTGAGGTTTTTCAGCAGCAACAGGAGGAGTTGCAACTACCCCCAGCTCTATAAGGGTTTTAGAAGGTGCGGCTTTTACCACCCCTTGTTCAGCTAGTTGCTCAGATACACTTGGGTAATTAAAGTAGTATTCATTTCCACTCCTTGTAGTGAAAGATTCTTTCTCCTCCTCAGAAAGCGGTAGAGCTAGAATTTCTTCATCATTTTCCTCAGGGATCGCTGCAGCTCCGAAACAAGACTTCCCCTTTCCTTTGCCCTTCAATTTAGACGTGGATTTCATCCATTGTTCATCTTCAAGCAAATCAGGATGAACCCAAAGGATTTTGCCATTTTGTGTTGTATGTGACACAAGTCCCTTCTGGCGTTGTCCATGAGGGTCACCGTTGACGATTTGCATTTTGACCTTTGATACACGTTCGGGTTGGAACCAGGATAAAGGCACCGAGCCGAAACTAATAGAGATCGTGTTTACACCTACGTTCTTCTCTTTTGTCTTTGGAGTCACAATACCAATATCGATCAAGGTTTGTATTTTGTCTTTTAAGACATAACACGCTTTGGTGGGATGATGAACCCTTCTGTGATATGCATAATATTTCGGGTCGTTAGTCTTCTTCGCTTCTTCTTAATTCGTGACTAGTGAAAGTTTGATCTTATTATTATCCAGTAGATACTTGAAGATGACCAGAACCTCATCGTCTTTAAAAGAATACTCTTTCGGGAATCTGGGTTCCGAAGCCTTAGGCTGCCTCAAGGGCTGCTGATTTTGAAGTGGTACTAACTAGAAAGATGACTGTTATGGTTATTGTTGTTGCGTTTGTTGTGATGTTTGATGAGCATCAACAGTAGCTGTGGACCCTCTCCCTCTGCCTCAAGGGTTAAAATTTTGTTTTTGAGGATTAGTTGTTGGCTGACCCCTCTCCAACTTCTTTCTCTTGAGAAAGCGATCGACCTGTTCGCCTCGTACCTTCAATTCTTTCCATGTTTTAGAAGGTACAACCCCCATGACTTCTAGCACATCTAAAGACAAGTTATTATGACATATCTGAAGGATGAACTCTTCTGTGAGTGGATCTCTGCAATTCACCTTGTTCCGGAATCGTTTGACAAAGACATCAACTTACTCCCCGTCTTTCTGCTTCTCATCCAACAAGGTACCAATGGAGACCTCGGTGTCGTTGTCAAAAAAATTGGTGAGGAATAGTCCTTTCATATCATCCCAGCTGGTGATACTACCTGGCTTAAGACGGCAGTACCAATCAAAGGTGGGACCACGAAGGGTCCCTACGAATGAACGTACCATCAAAACTTCATTTTCGGAGATCGCACCAAGATGGGATTTGAAATATATTAGATGTTGCGTAGGTGAGCCCCTGCCATCAAATGGAGTAAAGTTAATCAAACTAAATTTTGGAGGATAAGAAATCAAATCCCACTCCCACGGGTACGGGTATAGGATGCCCGTTTTCTTCACTTCCTGGGCTGTCATTAGAGCATTGACTTTGCTCTCAAGATCTTGCATCTTCTTGTCCTCTTCCTCACTCTTCTTCAAATAGATTTGAGGAGGTTGAGTAGATGACTTAGCCGGACCGCTTCTGGAATTGTCTTTATCAGAAGGAGGATCAGCAAAGATAGTTTCATCTTACTCATGTTCATTATCAACCTCGGTTATACGTACATGTATGGTATCACGTCAGTTAGATTCAGCCTTTTGACTTGATTCTGGCTGTTGATGTTGTTGCGCTTGCAAATCCCTCATCTGTTGCATTGTCAACTCCATCTCAGTTTTGATTTCAGCTCTGATTTCTTCATGCTGTTTAGCTAACGCTTCTTACAGTATCTGAGCTAGTTGGTCAGGTGTTATTGTAAATGATTCCCTGACTCGTCCAAGACTGGAGACCGTGTCATCCGAGGTGATCGTAGAACAAGTATCTAAAAGTTCCTCGTCCGAAAATAATCCTTCATGCATTTTCTTATAATCTCTAAGCCAATTGGCCCTTCGTTGTAGCCGTGACATCCTTTGAGAGAGACCCTACTCAATTCTCCCTCCTGGAGAGAAATCAGGATCCGGGTTGACTGAATATTACTTTCCTCTACTGGTCATATTAATAGTGACCTCTGGGAACTCATCTTGCTGAATTGTGAGTTTCTTTTTGTTGAAACGTCTCATTTTAGGTTTCGATGTTTCAGCGGAAAGTCTTTGAAATACTGAGACTCTTGTCGGTTCTGTTCTAGAATAACCACATTCTAACAATACTGCTTTAATGAGCCTCTCGTATGCGTAATGAGACTTTGTTTCTCGAACAACCCTTTTTCGTGACTTATTAGTTTGATAGTACAGCTCATCATTACCATGATTCGAGCAACCTATCTTGTGTTTTTGAGCCTTGTTAACATGCACAGGACGACTTATCGTCGCATCTGAGCTATCCAAGGTTATGTGTTTACCTCCCACCGCCTGTGAGCGTGGAGTATTTATAGGCCCTAAACGAGAGTGAATTGGTATTTTCTCGTTTTGGGTTTATTTTATTCTGATAGGAGGATATTTACGACCCCCAGTGTAAGAAACTACCAAGGGTTTATTCGCCAGATCCGAGTGTTCTTTGATTGGGGTTTTGCCTCGATCATCAGACAAAGGACCGAGACGATCCGCCATTGTAATCTTAAATTTTGACAAATCTGGACTGACCCAGGGTTTCACTAGTGACACAGTAGATGTGGACACAGTAGACGGACCAGGAATGAATGCTGGAGGGGCTGAAGGAGTGCTCTTGTGACCCTCCTCATGGCCGCGGTAGGTATGAGTTTCGTGGTCGGACTGTGTGCCACGGCAGGGGAGATTGCCGCGGTTGGAAGAAGTGGCGCGGCAATCGTGACTACCACGGTTGAAAGAAGTGGCGCGGCAATCGTGACTGTCGTGGTTGAATATCTTGCTACAGCAGTGTGGACTGCCACGGTTGAATGAGGAATCTCCCTGATTCAATTCTCGAGCATGTTTGGTTTTGGGAATCCAAACCTTACAGTTCTTCGGTGATTTTTCAGACACCATTTCCTTCTCCTCTCCTTGCGTTTGTTGACGAAAGGCACGGATGTGAGTGGTGTTTGCACAACAATTTTGTGTACGTTCTTTAAGGGTCGAACGAGCCCTTTTGACGAGGGTCTATTCCTCCGTTGTAAGTTGTACAGAAATGTGAGTGTTTTGCCGTTGGGGCAACTGGTTCACTTTATGCTTTCTCGACTCTAGGCCCGCATAGTAATAGACCCCGTCTGTCACGCCCCGCTTCCCAAAATACCTGGGAACCGGAACGTGAGCAAGCCCGCGACGTATTAGACTGAGGAGAG
>BQKN01060144.1:193383-209510 GCA_022839385.1 Asparagus kiusianus
ATACCACGTAGATCTGTTCGGATCGAGATTGCGCGGTGGTCCACGGTAATCAACCCCGGCACAGGCAAACAACCCACGCAAGTGAGGGACCGGATAACAGGAAACTCGTGATTTGTTCAAGGAGAATTGTAATTTTATTTTCTTTGTTTTGATTTTCATTGTAACCGGATCCTACAAAAAGGCCGGAACTTTGTAAACGCATAAAGTTGTTACCAAAGTTGTAATGGGATCATCAATGAAGAAGAACACAATTTTCCACGCGAACAACGACAAGCTCTCGTCCGTCACGAAGCACAAGCAGGAATGTAAAGCAGGAACATAAATATCTCGGTTTTAGCGGACTACATCAATCAGGTGAGCCCACCTACTCAGGCGAGCTTCGCTCTGGTAGAAAGTTCCCAAAATTGGCGAACTTAGCATTTTAGGCGAGCTTGATATTTCAGGCGAGCCTCACTCCAGCAGCCAAGTTCCCCATTTGGGTGAGCTTAGCAAGACATGCGAGCCCCACAATTTAGGATGTCTTCGCACTTCAAGTCATCTTTCCAGATCAGGCGAGCTGCCCAAATCAGGTGAGCTCCATGATTCAGGCGAGCTGCGCCCTCAAAGAGGCGAGCTCCGTACATCAGGCGAGCTCCGCATCATAAAATGAAGCTGCCATATAGGCGAACCCCATCAGTCTCGCCTACAAACATGTCTTGGTCAAAAAGGCAAAACAAATACCAGTCAAACAGGCGAACCTCGCCTAAATGAACAAGAAGCTGGAGCTCACAAGAAGGTTGAAGCTCACCAGAATGTGAGACATCACCTATCAAGGTAGGCTCGCCTGAGCTCAACACTAGGAGAATTTTCCAAGTGTTCCCATAATTCTTCTTTCGAACCTTCTTCGCAAGATTGCGTGTTTGGTTCTGCTAACACTGAGGGTTATCACCATCAACCCACAGGGGATCTCAAGGACCATCTGACTCACAAGCGCACTATTCACGAGGCTAATCCTCAGTGTCACTATGAGAGACTCATCAAAGTAGTGCTTACTGATTGCCAGTGTACCGAGGCACCGAAACCTTCTGTGTTCGAAAGGCTTTCTCAGCAGCCTCTAGAGTAAAGACTTCCTCACCAGAGGCGCAATCGCCAGAGGAGGCATGCTACTGATGATTTGGAACTCCCAGCCGCTAAAGTTAACATGGCGGGGAAAGGAAAAGCCAAGTATTCAGATTTGTCAGATCCGAAATTTTTCCCAGGATTCAAATACCTCCATATTGAAAGTGAGGGTGTCTACCTACACACCCGTACTCAAACGAGAGTGGCCATCCTATTTGATTACACACACTTGTCTCCTATCTATGACAATAAGGATGAGGCGTGCTCAGCAACGACAACATCTCAGACTTCAAGCTTGGCTTATGGCAAGCACGAAAAGGTGCACATGGCAGACGACTCTAATGACATTGTCAGAAAAGTTAAAGAGCAACAAGCGACCATCAACTCCTTGAATTGATGGAACAACTTTTGAATAAGAAGAAGAATAGGAATTCAGAGAATCAACGATGACCCTCAAAAAATAGGGAACGGGAGCCTACCCCTCCTAACACATCTGAAGAGGAAGATAATCGCATAACACATTCGGATTATTCATCCAAGTCTTCAGGGAAAGCGTCACATGCTGGCTGCAGTACTCGGAGCAAGAGGCTTGACGAATTCCAAAGACAGCTCAACACCCTAAAGCTTCAGAGGAACATGAACGAGCTGGGAGTCGTTCGACCGTATCCAGTCGAATGGGACATGATCGCCTACCCGGCAAAATTCAAACCAATGAGTTTAGTCCAGTTCGATGGCAAGGGCTCCCCCTCACAGTACGTCTACTACTTCCTACCCCAAACAGGATTTCTCATAGGAAATGATGCTATCCGAACCCGACTGTTCATCGGTACCCTGAGAAGGGTGGCCTTTGAATGATTTTGCAAGCTCGAACCTGGCTCTATTATAACATGGGCCGATGTGAAGAAACTCTTCTTGGCTAGTTTCTTCGATGATGACATGGAAGTGTCGATGACCATCCTACTTACTAACAAGCAGAAGAAGACAGAGTCGGTCAACGACTTCGTCAAGAGGTTCAGGAATCGGTCACTATAATGTCAGGACCAGGTCTCTTCGGGCACCTTGATTGAGACGTGTTACAATAACCTCTCGATCAACATTCTATCCAAGATCGGTGCAGTGGAAACCCGAACCTGAAAAGAGTTTGTTCGCCAAGGCGAGTAAGTGGAGAACATGATCAAATGACTAGAAGCAGAAGAGCCTCAACCCAAGAGAGGAACTTCATAACCAAACACCTCTCAGAACCCTCGATCAAAAGGAAAAGAGATCATGGCTATTGATGCAAATCCAGCCCCCAAGATGGCGCAGCACCTGAAGACTAAGTCTTTCGAGCAGTACCATCCAAGGCACTATGACTTCAAGGAAGATTGGGTGGTGCCTACCTTCGACACTCTCCTTCAGAGCAACAGAATCAAGCTTCCCGAGATCACGAAGCCTGAAGATGTGAGCAAAACAGATGACCCAAACTACTATGCATTTCACATGTTTGTCGGTCATCATACTTCCAAGTGCTATGTCCTTAAAGACAAGCTTCAAGCTCTTTACGACGTGGGCGTCCTAAAGAAGGAGAAGGTGCAAAAGAACGTGACTACAAACATGGTCACTCTGAAATTTAGTATAGGCCTTCCTGAGGTTCACACACGGCAGGTATCATGCCCATCCCAAAACCAGTGTTGAAGATCACCAATGCCGATCCTCACAATCAACAAAAAAAGGCTTGGTACCACAGATCTTGCCATCAGGACAGGTGATGTGGGTTCATCCAGATCTCCTCAATGACGAGCAATAGACTTTCAATAAGCCCAAAGGCAAGCTTAAGCTTTGTAACATCATTTCGGCAATCCCAGACGACGAAACAACAGAGGTAGCGCCTCTCATCGACTCCGACAATGAGGTAGACACATTGACCTGAGATGGAAAGGACTTTACCAAGAACTACCTGCCGATAGCAGAAAGTCTGGCAAGGCAACCGGTGGGACCACCCCCAACGGTCCAACCGACCCAGATCAGCCAAGTTCGAGAGGTCAACCCTTTCAATTTGACTTGCTCACATAGCTGAAGAATATTCCCGCCAGGATCACTCTGTATGAACTCCTACAATTATCCAAACCTACCCTAGAAGCTCTACGAGAAGCACTGACCGACCCAAAGGCTTTTGCCACATATTTCTCACCCATTCCAAAAAGATACGCGGAAATGGGATGTCCACAATGCTGCCAGACATCAAGACAGTAGATTCCCTGCATCACCTTCACTCCTGAGAATATGCTCATCAAAAGCACGTCTCACGACCGACCACTGTACTTCACGGGATACATCGGTTCCTCTCGGGTAGACCACATCAAAGTAGACCCAGGGTCTGCACTAAGCATTATTCCCCTGAAGCTCATCAAACACCTGGGGGTGCCTCAAAAGCGGCTATCCGCGATAATTTCTACCATCTTTGGCTTCAACGCTACTGGAACCTGGCCACTTAGGAAGATTCGTCTCAAATGCCAGCTAGGTGACATGAAAATGGAGGTGATCTGCTACGTCATTGATGCAGAACCATCCTATAATATGCTATTGGGTCGAGCATGGATCCATAGCAACCGCATAGTCCCGTCCACACTACATTAATGTCTGAAGTATGTGGATGACTACAATCAAGTAAAGACGGTGATTGCTGATAAACAGCCCTTCAAATGGGTTGAGAACTACTTCACCGACTCTTTTCTCTATTAAGACTCTGAATCGGGTGACAACAAAACCCTGGTCGAGGAACCTGATAGTGGCAGCGAGGCTAACAGTGAGCCTAAGAACAACAAAGGTCTTGTCTTCAACGACATTGAACCCAATGTAATCGGCTACGAAGACTTTGTTGTAACCAACGCTGATGAAGCAGACGAGCTTATCCTGAATTTGCTTACTCGTCATCTAGTTTAGAGTCTAGTTACGGTGATTTTAGCAATCTCATTTTAGGGTTGTCTAACAACTCTTCTCTACACTTGTCTGTGTATTCGTCATTTGTCATAAAAAATAGATGATCGAATCCTTGCAAGTTATCTTCGTTATACCTGCTAAAAATAATTCCCAACAAGAACTTATATTTAGAAGGATAGACCAGCTTACACACACAGTGTGGGATGAATCGAATGATGATGAGCCCTCCCCCTAATTCTCGTGTTATGGTGAAGTTGCGAAGCGTATGATGGAGGACATGGGTTACGACTTCACCTGCAAAGAAGGCTTGAAATATGGCAAGGGTTGGAAAACACACATCCGACCTGCCTATGTTCCCAAGGAAAAGCCCGACAATAACTACGGCAAAACCCGAAGAGGGTTAGGCTACACCTCCTCCTCCTCAGAGTTATACTGTAATTTCGACGGGATATCTGACGACATGCATTCAGATGATCAATCGTCAACGCCCTCAACATGGGATTCAGACGTTAGTGTGGGATACTTGTTCAAGAACCACACAGTCAACATGACCATGGTTGATCCCGTCGAAATCAAAGAGGATGAGTAGATCCCGCTTTACGATGAAGCATGGGATCCTCATGTCAGCTCCCAATAGAGTAGTCGCTTCGAATAGCGTGAGCCACCCACCGAGGATGAGATACTCCAAATAAATATGGGGGATGAGGCTAACCCCAAACCCATATTTATTAGTGATAGTTTACCTCCCCAAGAGAAGAAGACCTCATGTCCTTCATCCGGGAGTACATTAACGTCTTTGCATGGAATTATAAGGACATGCTCAGTCTTGATCCTCACATCACCATGCATCGCCTCAACATCAACTCGGACGCTAAACCTATCAAACAATAGCAAAGGCAGTTTCGTCCACAAATCATTAAGGCGATCGAAGCTAAAGTGAAGAAGCTGATCGAATCAGGCTTCATTAGAGAGGAGAAACACCCCGATTGGGTGGCTAACATTGTTCTAGTCCTGAAGAAGAACGGGAAGATCCGCATCTACATCGACATCAGACACCTCAATGCCTCTTGTACCAAGGATGAGTTCCTTCTACCCATCACAGATGTTATTATTAATAACATGTGTGGTTTTGAAAGGATGTCCTTCATGGATGGGTTTTCAGGGTATAATCAAATCAAGATGCACCCCGAATATGAGAAGCACACTTCGTTTAGAACTCCAGTAGGGGTATATTGTTACACAGTTATTCCCTTCGGACTTAAGAACGCTGGCGCAACCTATCAACACGCCATGAGCACAATTTTCCGGGATCATCTATGAAAGATAGTCGAATGCTACATAGATGACTTGATCGTGAAGAGTCGTGCAAAGACGATCATCTTTAAGACCTGAGAACGATGTTCAAGCTGATGTGATCCCATCAACACAATATCAACACAAGATGAACCCCATGAACACAAGATGATCCCATGAACACAGTTATGCACGTAACGTTGTGCTAAAAGAGTTAACTCTTTTAGTGCTACGATATTAAATATGTAGACTTCGTCTTTTCCCATGAAAAGACTAAACAACAATGTGTATTAGATGTAGACTTAGGATTTTTGATAAATCCTCAGCCTTTAACGGACTTGGCTTGCCTTTATCGATTACCGTTTGAATCGGGCTTGTATGCGGATTGTTTAAGTCTGTTCTGCATGTGACGTTGTGCTAAGAGAGTTAACTCTCTTAGTGCTACGATATTGAATACGTAGACTTCATCTTTCTCACAGGAATAGACTATCCGGCAATGCGTGTTAGGCACTGACTTATCCCTACTTAGGCTTCGGGATAAAAGTCCCCAGACTTGGATTCTAGTGTCTTCTTAAATTGGTGAAAGACTAAACCGGCAATGCGTGTTAGGCGCTAACTTATCCCTACTTAGGATTCGGGATAAAATTCTCCATGCGTGTAAGGCGTAGATTTTAGGAGTTGAAAAGTAGTATCTTCTCTTGGGGCAAAGACGAACCCGATGCTGGAGAGAAAGAATTTTATATTCTATCTCCGGTTACTAGGAAAACTCAAAGTAGGATCTTTACTTCGAGAATCTGAAGAGAGAAACTAAGAGTGGGATCTTCACTTTGAGAATCGAAAAGATTTGGATAATTCTATTTGTCGGAAGGTTTGATTACCGAACTAAAGGTAAATTTCTTGTTTATCGAGAGTGAATTGTGGTTTTTACCCTAACTGTAGGAATGTTTGACCAAGCAGGAGTTTGAGGTGACCTTAATTGTAGGAATGTTTGATCACTCGATTTGAAAGTGGACCTCTCGTTCATGGACGGAATCGAGAGGATATTTTGGCTTTGGCCCTAACTGTAGGAATGTTTGACCAAATGGGCAGTTTGAGCTATCCTAACTATTTAAAGGTTTGATCATTCAATTTGTAGACCTCTCGTTCATAAAAAGAATTGAGAGGGGATTTTAGTTGTGGTCTTAACTATTTAAAATTTTGACCAAGTGGGAGTGAAAGTATAAATCATAGTGGGAGTGTTGACTTGTACGAATCACTTAGTAAGGGTTTTCGATGTCAAATGATGAGATCTTGACATGAAGGGGATTTGACAATCGCAATAGACCATTCAAATTAAAATTTCCAGTGCTATGTTAGGACTTTAACAGCGGGAGTTTAGTGTTTATCACATTGTTTGTAATGGTCAGGTTATTCCTAAGAATATTACATGTAACATTCTTCTGGGAACTTCCCATTACATGAATTACCCACTCCCAGCTTTCTTTGCGAAACTAGGTCTAATGAGGAACACATTGTCCTCAATCGCATGTTCGGGTTATCCTAAAGAATATAAGATTCTCTAGGAACTTTCCCTCAAAGGTAGTAAACACTTTAGACTCATATACCTATTGGAGTATGCAGGGAGCAGTTTAACCTCATACACCTAATGGAGGATTGAGAAGCAGTTTATACTCATATACTCTTCGGAGTCTTGATTCGGATTAATTTAGCATTATGATGCCAACTTCAACCAAGATTTGGATGCTATTCTTGAGGGCGAAACAACCCTTGGTGGGATAAAGGATCCTCCTATGGTACGCGCAGTACTTTGGATCCGAAGTATTATTAGCTTCCTCCTAATTTGTGATAGGTGACAGCTTAATCTTGTTGTTTTCGATGAGGGATTCAAAAATGACTAGAACATCTTCGTCCTTGAAGGAGTACTCTTTTTGGAGTCTCGGATCCAAAGTCTTTTGCTATCTCCCGGTTGTTGCTGTAACGTCTGATTAACATCAACAGGTGATGCAGGTATCTTCCCCTTTCCACGGGAGGCGAAGTTTGATTTTGGAGGATTAGCCGTTGGTTGGCTTCTCTCAGCTTTCTTCCTTTTGAGAAAGCATTCGGCCTGCTCTCCGCGCACCTTCAACTCTCTCTAAGTCTTGGATGGCGCTACTCCTATAACTTCCAAGATATCAATGGACAGATTGTTATGACAGGTTTGGAGGATGAAGTCATCTGTGACTGGATCTCGACAATTTATCGCTTTATTTCGGAAGCGCTTGACGAAGTCGTCGACCGTCTCTTCGTCTTCCTGTTTCTCCTCAAAGAGCATCATGATTGATACCTTGGTGTCATAATCAAAGAAATTGTCGAGAAATGAGCTTTTCATGTCATCCCAGTTGCTTACACTTCCAAGCTTGAGACAGCGGTACCAATCGAAGGTAGCACCGTGAAGGGTGCCCACAAATAACCGAACCATCAAGGCTTCATTGCCAGAAATTACACCCAAGTGGGACTTAAAGTAGATCAAGTGTTGAGTGGGGGAACCCTTCCTATCGAATGATGTGAAGTTGATCAGGTTGAAATTCACCAGATACAGGATCGACTCCCACTCTCTTGGATAAGTACATGGAATACCGGTCTTCTTCACCTTCCGAATGGAAATCAAGGCATTGATTTTTCGCTCGAGGTCCTTCATCTTCTCATCTTCTCTCATATCCTTCCTTAGTCGATTTTGAGGAGGAACATCATGGCCACCCTCGGCATCATCATTATCGGTAGGACCACTCCCAGTGTCATTATCTTTATTGGGGCCACCCCCAGCATTTTGGTCAATGGGAGGGTTATCTGCATCGAGGTGTTCGTCCATGTTCACATCACCACCTGCCTGGTAGGCATAGTTGTGATGACTAAATTCGCCAATCTGATTAGACAAAACCAGAATCTATTGGTCATGCATTTCCCTCATCTGCTGCATAGCCATTTTCATTTTAATTTTGAATGCTTCTTTCTGCTTGGCTAGAGCATCCTCGAGAATTTTGGTCATTTGCTTTGTGTTGATCATAAATGCCTCACTGGATTGTCCTAGGCTGGATACCATATTATCAGAAGCGACTGCAGAGTTGGCATCTGATGCTTCATCATCTAAGGATAATCATCTATTCATCCTCTGATAGTCCCTAAGTCTAGTAGTCCCTGTGTGTAGCCGAGTTAGACGATGCGATATGAGGGGGTCTGAACTAGAAGGTTGGGTCGACTTTCCCTTATCAGCCATATTAATCGTGACTGCGGATTGTTTAGGTCCGATAGCTTATAGCTGGAGTCGAGACATTAGTTGGGCTGTTTTTGAATTGACTCTTCCTCCTGGAGAAAAGTCGAGACTAGGACCACTTGAAACAATCGGAGACTTTTCCTTATTTACCATGTTGATGGTAACTTCTGGGAGTTCGTCATCTCGAACGACCGATCCTCTTTTGTGGAAATGCCTTGATTTGGGCTTTGATGCTTCAGTGTAGATCCTTTCGAATACAGAGACTCTCTGTGGAGCGGTCTTGGGGCAGCTACATTCTGATAACAATGCTCTGATTAACCTCTTATAAGGGCAGTGAGAGTCCGTTTCTGGGGTATTTCTCTTTCGAGACTTACCACCAGCCTAATAGTATAACTCATTGGCGTTGTGGCCGGAGCAACCTATTGGCTGTTTATCAGGGATAACGTCATCTTCTGCCAGACACATTTTCTTCTGAATAAGAAACGCCTTCTTGGTGTTTACAGGAGTCACATGTTTAGAATCACACCTTTGTGAGGGTGAAACCCTAATGGGCTCCTAGCCTTCCTATACGCAGCCCCAAGCGGGTGATTATAGGAACAATCTTTTTGGGAGGTCATGTACGACCCCCAGCCTAAATAGTCGCTCGGGATTTGTTCACCGGTCCTAAGCGTTCTTTGATAGGAGTTTTGCCTCGATCTTCATGTAGAGGACCCAGGCAATCCTTCAATAGAATTCTGAATTTAGAGAGATCCACGCTACTGTAGAGCTTCGTCGGAGGTGCGGGAGTAGGAGGAGCGGGATCTGAAGTTGACGAAGGCTGAATAGTAACTTCGTCTACTTTTTCCTTAGGCGCTGATTTACCTTTGGCATCCAAACTCGTTTATACTTGGGCGATTTCTTAACCGCCTCTTCTATCTGCATTTCTTGTGCTTTTCGCACAAGGATCCGGGTATGCGTAAGAAGTGTGCGGCATTTCTGAATGCGCTCCTCCAGAGTGGAACGGTTCCATTTGACACGAATCTATTCATTAGTAGGTGATTTGGAGAAGAATCCCGAAGCTTTCTGTGGTGATGGTTTAGCCACTTAGCGTCTCCTAGACTTCAGATGCTCTTGGTAACGGAGCCCATTCACTTACTCTAAAGCCTTAGCAAATTGGCGAGCGAGACGTTGACGGCGTCTCTGATGAGCTCTCTTTGATAAAGTTGGTGCGCCTTTAGTAGTCAACTCCTTAATAGAGGCGGTATCCGGATCTGCGGCTTCAGCTTCATCGGACATCAGCGGGTCGTTGCGAGGTGCTACTGTAGCAGCGGTAGCAGGGAGATCGCTTTCTTGGGTCTTCAAATCTGAAGACCAGCGAATCTTCAGGGAGGAGGAGACCTTCTTGCATTTGTGAGGAGAGGTGGATCTGGAGGAGGAGGAGGAGACATACTCTTTGAACTTCTGTTGGTCGAACTCATATTCGATCTCTTCAGCCATGGGGATCTTGATCGTCGGCTGCGACGCGATAGCCTTAGTAGTAAGGCTGTTGGCTCCCACTGTGGTCACCAGCTTGTTTGGGTGAAAAGTTAATATTTTCATTGTGTAACTTATTACAGATTTAGTCGTTATAATAAGTATAAAAGTCTGACCTTTTTATAAGATATCCCTACACAATAAAATAAAAAAAATTACAATCAAACAAACGCAACAGACATTTATCTATCACTACTTACGTGGGATCTTTGCCTGTGCCGGGGACGTTAATATCCGTGGACTACCAAGTGATCAAATCAATCCGAAGTTTTATTAATTCATGAAAGAATCATGAAACTGAAGCAATTATCTTGACAGTAGTGAGATAACCACTCATCTGAAGATCGCAGCTAGGTACGATCTCAATGAAAGGAATCGTGCTATAGATCTGACGAACTCCTCTTCCTTATGTCAAAGAACTCGATCCGATCTCATCCACCTCTCTAAAATTCATGCTCCTCAGTCTCTGATTCAGCAGGGCTTCGCCAAGACTCGAGAACTCCAGATCTGTGCAAATGAAGGCCCTAGGGCTGTATTTATAGGCTTCGGGACTTACATTTTCGGATAAGAATAGTCGATTCACTCTTATCCTTAGTTATAACCACTTTATCATGTTCTAGGATAATATTAGATCAGTTGGAATAAATTCAGTGCTTAACGGTCGAAAAACGGCTCAAAACAACGTTTTTTTAGTTTGCGGACACCCGCGGTGTCTCGACCATGGCCGAGACACTTGGGGTGTCTTGACCACGGTCGAGACACCATGGGTGTCTCTGTCATGGCCGAGACACCTTGGGTGTCATGTCTCGGTGTTGGCCGAGACACCATGAGTGTCTTGGCCTAGTGTCTCCATCAAGGCTTGGGCACCGTTTAGGCATCCCCCAGTCAAAATCGTTGTATCTTTATCGTCCGAAGTCAGAATTATGCTATTCAAAGTGCATAGGAAATCTGACGAAGAGATCTACGAGCTCCCATGGTTGAATCATACATGGAGTAGACGAGATTTGAGGGGCACTTTGTCTTTCATAGGCGAACCATAACTCCCGATCAGTTCGTATCTTCGTTATTCTGCAGCTCCGCTGCTTCATACGGTTTGTCGACTCACTTCATGCACTTGTCAATATCAATTAAGCTTTTGTAACTCGGATAGTAATGTTTATCATCTTCTCTCTACTTCCAGCTGCGTGCGAGAGTCTGTAGGCAATTTTTGATACCTACAGACGACTTTCATAATATATGAGAGTTACAAGTCGACAACTCTCATATTTCAAAGAGTCGAATGCAAGGATTACAAGATGATGATCTTTATAGAACTTGAGTAAAGAAATTACAATTGACGATCTCTTCAAGCCCGAATGTGAAAGTCATTTCCCGTGCTCTAAGCTCAAAATACAGAGATCATCATTACGTTCCAGACTCAAAACGCAGAGCTCATCATTGCGTTCCAGACTTAAAACGCAGAGCTCATCATTGCATTCCAGACTCAAGACACAGAGCTCATTGTTGCGTTCCAGATTCAAGACGCAGAGCTCAACTCTACATTCTAAGAACAGAACATAGGGTTCACCACTGCATTTTTAGATCCGAACATAGAGCTCAACTTTTTGTCTCAAGTTCAAGACGCAGAGTTCATGCCCATAATGTGAATTTTGCATTTGACTCATTCAAAAATGAGCTAAACGGTTCCAAAACTATTTCTCCCGATTTAAGGGGTATTACACCCCACTAAGGAACGGATTTAGGGGTTGGTTACATCCCTTAATCCCCTATAAATAGCTAGAAACTTAGCTGCATTGGAGGGGGCTAAAAAATCAAGATCAGAGAGCTTTTTGAGGATTGGCATCATCATCTTCGGCTAGAGCTTTGGTGAAGACTTTTCTTGGAACTTCGTTCTTGGCTTTTTGAACCGCTCTCGGTTGAAGAACTTGGAGATTGGTTACTAAATTATTTTAGTTTAGAAAGGATTAATTTCCTTTCTCAAACCAACTTGTCCAGAGTTCATAAACTCATTCAGAGTTCTCAAACTCGTTAAGAGTTTAAAACTTGCATCGCAAGTTCTTCTCGATGTCAAGTCAAGAGGAATAGACCATGTTCCATGAAGCGAAGTGCTTTGATCATCAACGAGATACAAGATTCAAACTCCTATCGCCACCAAGAAGAACCGAGTTTTAAACAAAGGGAAGGATCTCCGTCGATTCCTTCCTTATTTTGTAAATCAAGAAACCGATAAGAGAAAGTTGTAATTCTTTTTTTTAAATTAGTTAAAGAGAGATTATAGTGAGAGATTATATTCGTTCTTTTTCTAAGTCAGTTAGGAAGATAAATACAAATTTTATTATTATTTCTTCTTCAATTTTCCCACGAACACTATGCCACCTCCTAAGATCGGGGATCGATGTTGGATATCCAGTAGGGGAAAGGCTAGACGCCTTCTTGCCACTCAGCGGCCTCACCTACCCTAGACTCTATGAGGGGCGTTGTACGCTCTTTAGCACCCCTAGCCGACCCAACCGGCTCCTTACCCAGCCTATAGGTCGACTCGAGCCTGGGAGTTAGCTCGGCTATCTCTTTAGTAGAGGCCCCAGCGTTGGTAGCTACTGCCACTGGGGCCGCTTCCTCCGACTCTGAGTGAGAGGGGTCATTGATGACGATGACTTTAGGCTATGGCCGCTCCTCGATTAGCTGCTTCTGCTGTTGCTACTATGACTCCTCAGCTGACCCAGCATGAGCTTATCTTGATGGCCCGCTAGGGCCTCGGCCTTTCTTGACCGCTAGCTTCTTTGTCCTCATTTTCTGCCCCAACAGTCAGACAGTGATTTCGGTCATGTACGATTTTAGCATGGTCGTCTCCTCAGTGGCAAGATTCCCCCTTAGCCTTTTTTGGGGCCTGGTGGAGGAGCCCAACTCCTCTCCTCTTGCCTCCCCCTGCTGGCTTTCTTTAAAGGGGAGGGATAGCATCCCTGCCTTAAACTTATCAGCTTAAGTGGGTGGGGATACAGAGACATGCTCCACCAGAAGTGATGCCGAGTCAAAAAGGTTGGCCTGCTCCCGAGACCCGACGTACGAACGGATCTTCTCGAGCTGCCACCTCTTGTTAGGTCCGAGAAGGTATGGCCTCAAAGAATCCTTATTTATCTCTAGCCAGTTGGGGAAGACGAGCACGGCATAGGCTCTGAACACCCATAGGAAGTGCTCCTTCCAGTCCCTGTTCAATTCTGGAGCATCTGTCACAAACTTGAAATCCCCACTATAATGAAAGAAATAGTGTGGATCCTTCTTCGTCGACTTGACGCTGACCAAATGTCCGAATAGGTGGAGAGTTTGCATGATGTCGACGCTATGGCAAATGACCACAAAAGGGGATTTCAAGTTTGGGGTTAATTGAGTTGGGGAAACACCATAGAGACGCGCACATCCCTTATAAAGGGGTTGAGTGGCAGTCGAAGTCCATATTCGAGGTGGGCCAAGTATAACGGTGCCCTGCTACTGCTATGGTGGTACACCACTTCATTTCACGTCAGCGCCGCCAAAGTGAACGACTTCGGAATGTCGTAGAGATTGTAGTACTGTTTGAGCTCTCCAACGAAGACTTTGGAGCAGACTGGTAGAAGGAGAGCAATCCTCTCCTCACTGCGGCCAGTGGCAAAAGTTTGAGAAGCCAAGAAAATTTCTTAAGAGAATAGGGAAATTTGGAAAACAAGAGCGCTAGAAAATTTTTTGTGTAGATAACTATAAAGAGTTCTTCTCTCCCCCTATTAGGTTATTTATAGCATTCAAGAGACACATGGATAATCGAGCGGTTGCCTCGTTTTGAAATGAATGGGCAAGATTCATCTTAAAATCTCAAATGTCTATCACGAGACTCGTAGCACCACTCCCTTTTTAATTCGCGTCTGTTCGCTCAAAAATCAAAGCGTCATTATTAATTTTTGACAACTAACAAAGCATCACGTCGTTTCGAACAGTAACATTTCACCTGTCCAATAAAGGCTTCTAGAAACTAGCTAAATGACATTTATTAAATAAGCAGTCGACCATGTCCTAGTCGACCTTCGACAACGGGCAGCTGACTTTAAAAGCATAGCTCAGGCACTCGACTTGAGAAGTTCAAACACTGACTAGCAAGCGGTCGGCGTAATTAGTTCTATTAGTTCTATACTTGGACTAAAAAATAAAGCACCAGGTGATTACTCGAGTTTAAGACATGTCTTTTTTAACAAGAAGATGAGTCGGTCCTCGGATCAGCAGTTAGGCTTTTCAAGTCCATGAAGAAGCTAAGTCACTCAGCAAACACATTGAAATTGTACAACATAGTAAAAGAAATTTCAAGATCAAAAGTGTTTTTTCATTCATTCGATGAGATATATTTACAAGTTACAAAGTATATAATATATACAACAAAAATAGAAGGACGAGAGATTCCTAAGAGGCCCAAGAGAAGTTCATCCCCGCTCCAGGAGTCAGTGGTAGGGAGCTGCTAGGAGCAGTCGGTGGAGGATTCGAGCAGTCTCCTCCTTCATCCGACTCCCCCTCTTCCTTGTCGAGATTAGTCCCCCCCAAGTGCTTCTACCTCCTTCAACTTGTCCACGCAGTTGGCAACAAGAGGAGGATAGTTAAAACGATAGGGCGGGTTCTTCATCTCGGTCAAGAGCTACGCCAATAGGTAATCATACCCTGCTTTGCAGGCTATCGCCACCTCAGATTTTCTAGTCAAACATTGGTGATATTCATCAATAATCTCCTAGTGATAGGATTTAGACTTAAGGTGAACGACCTCTTCTTGAAGCTTGACGAGCATTGCATGCTCCTCGCCCAGTCGACGCCTCGCATGCACCGCCACATCTTTCTCCATGTCAGCCCTCACCTCAGCACGATCGCTCTCTCGAACAACCTCCTTTATTCTTTCATCCTTCCTTTGGCTCTCCTCCAGCTCCTGCCTGAGCCTGTCGACCTCGGGAGCACTTAGGACTGATGCCTTAGTAGCCTGCTTTGAGCCGACTCCTCTCTAGGCCCTCAAGGAAGTAACTTCCTTAAGGAGCTTGTGATATTTGGTCCAGATCTGCTCCATCGAACCATATAACTCATGCTCCAATAGAGCACCATGAAGGAAGTAGATGCAAAGGGTGTGGTGGAGGCTAATGTAGGGAACCCCCTCGAGATACTTTTCATCTTGTGGAAGAAGGAATTGGTCAACCGCCCTTGACTGAATCTAACGAGACCCCAAGATGGTCCCTCGGGCATTGAGATAGTGTTCAGCCTCAAAACAGAACTCAGGCTCAGGCTCCGGTCCGTGTCAAATGCCGACCCAGGTGACTCCAATAAGGTATTTCCTCATAGCATCCCATTACTCCTCCTTGATGTTAGCAATCCTATGATGAAAAGGGTATTCCAGCCTAGTGGAAGGCTCTGTCTCCTCCTCCTGAACTAGTTCCTTCCCCCGTCGAATCGACTCGTGGCGGCAACCAAACAATGCTCATCCAGCAGGTGCTCCTACCTCAGCCATTTCATTCGCCGCTTGAGGTACTCTTTCTGCATTCCTCCTCCTCCGTCTATGGACGAGGGAGGGAGCAGCCTCCTCCTCTGCTACCTCTGCCTCCATAGGAGGAACGTCTCAATGAAGACGCTTGGCTGACCTAGCAGACTCCTCCTCCTGTGGATCAGCCAAAGGATCCGTAGGCATCGCTATCTCCTCCCTTGACCATGCTGTTGGCCTTCTTGTTTTGATAATAATTTACAAACAATTTATATCTAATATTGTTTGTCTAGTGTTTGTGTTTTATATTTATTGTAGACAAACAATAAGTTAGAGGATGGATGGATTGTGCCATAACGATCATATCCAATGGAGGTTAGCGGAATTATGGAGTGAACCCTATGCAATTCAAAGTTCAAGATCCAAGTTCAAGCGTCATCCGCAAGTGTACCAAGTCAAGCTTATTGAAGATCAAGATTGCTTGGGTAACATTTAGTTTATGTGTTATATTATGTGTGTTGGTACTTTAAGCTCAATCATATATACACACACACATTATATTGGTTTTTATGTATATATATA